>WBMZ01004201.1:0-157505 GCA_013400975.1 Atrichornis clamosus
GGGGGGGGCTGGCGGAGGGAGGGGGGAGCTCTGGTCAGGACGCGAGTCCACCTTTCCAGTGCTTATATACCCAACGAAGCATCCCAAACACGCACCCCCGGGCGCGCGGCCCCTGCTCCTGCTCTTCCCTCCCTGACCATATTTAGTCAACCACGGCAAAAAATAGCCCGTCAGCTGGAGCCTGCCGAGCAGGGCTTGGAGTTCAATCGCTCCTCGCAGCCCATTGACTACTGGTCCTGCAGGGTCCTGACTCTGCCTTTTTTTTCCCCTCTGCTATTTTTAGCTAGGCCAAATAAAGAGGGAGCTCATCTTACTACTCTCTGCCGGCCCGAGGTTTCACAGGGCCCTGGCTATGTTTGGTAAGCGCCACTGTTGAGAGACACAGAGCGGAGACCTTGTCCATGCCGGAAAACCTTAGGCTCTCTCCCGTTTTTGTTCTTTTCTTCACCTTTTCTTTCTTTCATTTGTATTTCTGTCTCCACGGTAGAAAGGTTTCCAGGTGAGAAGGTGGGGAAGAAGCTCAAAGGATCCTGATTTTCGCCTTACAGAAGGAAGAACTGGGTTTCAAAGGCCTCATGCTGGGGCCAAGTCCTTCACCTCAATGTCCTGGGCACCTCATTGTCTGGCCACATCTGTCCTTCAGTGTCTCCAAAGGCCCGGCTGAAGACTGGGAAGGTGTTGGACTTTCTGCCCTGCATGGAGAGCACTGGGGAGCTTCATTGCCAGGCAGGGAAACCCCCCTGTCAGGGTGGGTTAATGTGGATCACCAACACAGCGGTGTCTCCTGGGTCTTGAGGTCCCGGGATCTTTCCAGCCCCCAAAGTTTCATCCGGAGGTACAGCAAGGAGGGGAGATTTTGGCAGCACAGGGACTGCCCTTGGCCGGCACCCAGAGAAGCAGGTGACTGTCTCTAGAAACTTGAGTTAGACCCAGCTTCAAAGTAAAGATGTCCAGGGCCCTGGGGAGGTCACCTGGGGAGAGCGGATAAATGATGGCAGGCATGGCACTGGCTGCCATCGGCCCCACTGAGGCTCCCCGGAAGGCCATGACATCTCAGAACTCAAGGGCACCTCATTCTGCTGACAGGTCACTGCTGTGGGCAGGCTTTGGGGGATCAGGCTGGAGGGACCAGCACCTGGCAATGGGCCATGGTGGCTGGATGTGGCTCTGGGGTGGGAAGTTTGCATGACCCCCAATGAGGTGCCCAACACCCTCTGCTCCTATCAGTGATCCATGAATGTGGAGTGGTGTGTGACAGAGACGCCCATCCACAGGGTCCTGGCACTGTGATCCCTATGGATACCTCCCCTTAGGACATCCATGTGAGACCATCAGGCAGCACTCGTCGGGGCTGTTGTACTTGGGGCCTGATATCAAGTCACCTAAGGATAGAAAATCCCTCCAGGAACCACTCCATGGTGCCACAAAGTGGGAAGGGCCTCCAGCAGGTCCCAGTGGTTCTTGCTGTGCCCTGAAGTCTGAGGCCTCCAGCTCCGAGGACGACGCCAGAAATAGCCGCTACGAGTGATGCTGTGTCTGCTCTCTGTCCTGGGCTGCTTTGGCTCTTTCTCTGTCTCAGCCAAGGGTCTCCTGAACTCATGTCCCTGCTGCCCGCCATCCCAAGGACAGGCTGTTCCACACTGTCACTGTTAAGATAGCCCAGGATGGGGTGTGTGGCAGCAAAACCACAAAGTCTGGTGTCCCTGTGGTGCCAGAGCCGTCTCTGCAGTGACCACAACTTAGAGCCACCCTTTGGGCAGCTCTGTCTGAGCCCAGGAACCAAACCTGCCATCCCTCATGGGACTGGCACTGGGGACAGAGCCTGCAGAAGATCCTCTCCCTGTTCCCCACTCCTCGGCCCCAACATGTACCTTGTGACCACCAGTGTCCCCTCTGCACCTGCAGCTCATTTCCCTGGGGAGCAGCTGGGAATTTCTCCGTAATGACATAAACCACGGTTGGTTTTTCCTCATCCTTTTTCTCCATCACTGCAGGGATGTCCAATCTGCTCCTCCTTGGACATCACTCAGGGTTGTCAGTTCTTTCCCAGTCCATGCCCTTTCAATAACTGAAGCCGTGGAAGCCCTTCTCCACCCTGGCAAACCCCAGGACCGCCCCAGGAAGGCCTTTACCCAAAGCACCAGCCCAGCCAGCACAGGGGAACATTGCCTGTTACCCTCTGGGGAGCACCTGGGGTTTTTGAGAACTCGAATGCCAGAAGCACGAGGTCCTCAAGCTGTTTTGGGGGGCATGTGAAATCACAAAGTCCCCAGGCTGTGTGGCTCCCCGTGCCCCAGCAGGACCCTGCCCCAGCAGCAGGGGAGCTCTTAAGAGCCACTCACTCTTACAGGCACAACCATGCCCTTCTTTGGATTGAGTGAGTTGTTATCACATCCCTGACAGGTTCCCCGGGGTTGAGAATCCATCCCGACACCAAGATATGTTGGGAACAGGAGCAAACTATAAACGGAGACGAACCAAAAGCAATTCTCTGAGATGTGAATTAAGAGATTGTTTCAAACCCAAACCTGGTTTTTGCTCGCAGATTTCTTCTCTTCACTAATTGCTTTACAACCACACTCACCCTTGAGATCTCAGGGACTAAAATATCTGTGTTCTTTCCAAAACTCATGGCATCTTTTTATCAGGACTTGGTTTGAGGCTTGCTCCTTGTGCTGATAACGTTGGGAGTTTGGGATGCAGAGAGTGCTGGGAGAAATGGGGCCTGAATGTGCAACCACCACCGTCTGACAGGCTTTATATAAATATATTTGCATACATATATACATATATGCGTAATAATATATTCATGTGTGCACATAATAATTCTGCATTAAAGCTCCTTTAAGTGAAGAAACCTGAGGAAGCTGCACGGCAGACTGTAAAGCTGAACCAGTTCAAAGTGATGTGTGAGAGATTGCAACACTCCAAACAAAATGCAAGATGTTACTTTAAAAGAACCAGGCTCGGGCTTTTAAAGTGATGTGTGAGAGATTGCAACACTCCAAACAAAATGCAAGATGTTACTTTAAAAGAACCAGGCTCGGGCTTTTGAATTTATGTAACCTAAACTGATTTTGTCTGTTTAAAATTGTTGTTGCGTGTTGGGAATCTCAAAGAGGTGAGGAGCAAAGCTCCAGACGTTTCCTTTGGAGTCCAAGATTACAAGCCCCTTTGCTTCTCCCTTCAGCTCCAAAGCTGTTAATGGTTTGCTTCATTTTATTAACAGCAGACAGGGAAAAAAAAAATTCCTCCTCGGAGCCTGTGTGAGGTGACAAGTTGGATAATAACAGCTCCTTTGGAAGTTTTTATAGTACATTAGGCAAACATAGTGGATGTTTATAGACTTTTAAAAATGCTGATTATATAAAAATGCATTTATAGCCTTCTAAAATACCAAGCTACTGTAATATAAATATTTCCAATAATAAAAACTAAAAATGCAGATTATTGGCTCAATTGGAGCATTTTTTAAATTGATTTCTGTTTTTCTTTGGGCCAAAATCTGATCTCAAACCAAAAGACTGGCCAATACCCTGTGACATGAGTCAGGTCCATCAGGACTTCGCATCCTGCAGAAGATGCTGCACTGCCCTGGGATGAAGCCAAACTGACGGAGCCATGCACCCCATTCACCCTCCCAGCACCCCCAAACACCTCTGGCTCAAGGGAGCTCCTGGAAAACCCTTTGCCCCTCCCAGCAACCTGCTGGCCCAGCCACCTTCCCACCTCGCTGGTGGTGAGGAGGCTCTTGGTCACCCAGTGGTTGGTCTTCCTCTGTTCTCCATAAGAACTTGTATGAATAATTAATTTTTATTGGCACAGGAGCCCGAGTGTGGCTCTGTCCTGTTCCTGGCTGATAAGGTTGCTGGGGATGTGCCTTCTCTCCTTCTTGTCTTTTTTCTCTTACTTTGACACAAAATTCCATCAGTAGGTGGAATTAGCTTTTGCCAATGGCAGTTGTCTCAACACAGATAAATTCTTTCAAAAAATTAAGCTCTTGACAAATTGGCATGTCCCTATAAAAAAATACCCCAAACACTTAGTGAAAAATTAGTTATTCTTTATTCTTTATTCTTTACTATAAAAAAAAATTTTTTTGGCTTTGTCTTTTATTAATAATTGGGAAAGATCAACTCTGAGCTTTGAAGCTGCCTGCAACCTCCCCTAAGTCAGCATGAGATCAGATTTTTACATCATACAATATACAGTTTGACCCAAAAGTAGAGTGTTTGTTTCAATTTCATTTCCCTGAAGATAATTTTCTTCCTTTTTGTCATTTAAGTTCTTCTTTTTAATAAAAAACACCTTTTTTTTTTTTTTTTGTGCAGTGTCTCACCTCTCCAGTAACAGAGTCCAGTGCAAAATTTCCCATCAATTGAGAAGATCTCAGCCCCACTGGCAAGGAAGGATGAAGGGAAGATGCTGCCTACAGATCTCCCAACAGATGAAAACAGCAATTGCATCACCATTTTGCAACATAACAGTGCTTAAAAACACATCTCATAATTTCTCCTGGAGGCCAAGTCCAGCCTTTTCTGCTCTACCCAGATATAACCCATCTGTGTGACATACACAATTCATGCAATATAATGAAAAAGGTGGGTTAGGTTTCTTTTCCCTATGGTTTTTCCTTTCATTTGGTGTTTCTGACAAGAGAAAGAAAACAACATTTTGTTCCAAACTAATGGCAAACAGCAGATATGTTCCTTGACAGCACAATAGTAACACCTTTTCCTCTCAAAATCCTAATGTGGGATACACCTGTGTGAGGGTCTCCCTTCTTGAGTTGGGAAACTGAGGCAGGAGAAGGAGTTGCTTTGCCTGGAGAGGAAGGGAACAGTCAGGGGGACGCTGGGGCTGCTTCCCCACATCCTCCCAGTGAGCTCAGCCCCCTCAGGGGGGGTTTATAGACCCCTGAGGGTTTATCAGCCTCTCCCTGTTGGCGGATGAAACAGCGACATTAGAGATAACTGAGCCAATTACCCACCAGCTGACTTCAGTTCATTCACATGTTGTGGGGGTTGGTTTTTTTTTTGTTCAGCAAGACGTAAGGGCTGGGTCTTTCCTCGACTTTTCAGAAGTTGTGAAATGCAGCTGTCGGATCTCTCGTAAGGATGAAATACGGCTGCTTCACGGGCTGGCTGGGAGGGTTTGGGTATCTCTGTATGCACATATATGCAAATGCAGCATGTTTGCCTGTGTAATATAATGCTCTTGTTTTGGAAGGTATTTCCCTGAAGACCCCATCCACCTCGCCTCCCAACACAAATGTTTTTTAATCATTTGAGGGTTTTCTCCTTCATTGCTGGAGCAAAATTAACAATGGGCGAAAATGTAGCAGAACAAAATATGTTCATAGTGTTCTGTTTGTTTTTGAAGCACCAGGCTCTCAGATGCTTGGCTCTTACTGTAGTTTTAAAAGATTATGCCATCATACTCTAAGGGAAAGAACAAAGGACCAGTCATAAATTTAACCAAACCCCCCATATTTTCCAATCTGTCTGATGTCTCTGAAACCTGGGATCTTCTTTTGTGTCAGGGACATTTATGTCTTCTCCGATGTCCTTCCAACAATAAGTGTTCCAGCAACAGGGATTGCATTATATACTGTGGTTTTGTTTGTGGCAGAACAAAATTAAATGAGTACATAAATTACTCTGCTCCTAGAAAAAAGAAACAAGCTAAAGAGCCCTGTTGCTTTTTTTTCAAAGGTTTGTTGGTTTGGGGCTTTTTTGATAGGATGAGTTAGATTTCCTGAAACCATGTGCAAATTAAGAAGTTCACAGTTCAGGCTTATTGTGAAGACTAAATCTCAGCCTCATTTTGAGAGGCGGCGTATTTAGGAAGACACATTTGGATTTATATAGGAACTTGTAATTGGTTTTCCGCATCTTCCTTGAGTGAGCACGCCTCCTGCTCCCTCCCAGATTAACACTGGTGGTGCTTAACAGCAAAAAAGGACACTTGTGGCTTGGTACACACTACAGAAATACCTCCTGATGGTCATGCAGCTCTGCAATGTTCCTCTGAGAAGACCCCTTACCTCAAGTACCTCATTCCTGAATTCAGCGGTGCCCTTTGCACCCCCAAGTGCAGCCTGATGCAGGGCGCTGTCCTCAGAGAGGTTTTAAAGGAGCAAGAAGAGCATCCTTGGAGGGATGAGGGCTGCAGGAGGGACACACTAGTGGAGATGGTCCAGGTCCCCTTGAGCACCTCTACACAAACCTGCTCTCAGCTTTCTCATCAGGCTCCTCCTCCGCTTCAAACCACAGTCCAGGAGTGCCTGGGGTCACTGCTGATGGCTGGCCAAAGACAGGGCTATACACACTGGTTTGAGAGCAGAGGAACTGGGGGACGGTGGGAGAGAAACCAGATCAGGAGCTGACACGAGGATGCACAGGCTGGTGGGAAAAGCAAAGTGCTGGAAGGGCTCCGCGCTTTATTGCTCAAACACATCTTTTCCGTGCGTACAGGGTAAGGTAACAAGATGCATGATTTATTTAGCACAGGGAAAGCAGCTGTTCAGAGGCAGTGCAGGAGTTTCTAGGCAATCATGTTCAGTTCCTGAGGAGTCCCATTTACAAATGCTCACTGCTTCATTTTACCCCCTCCCTGCCTCTCGCTTCCCTGCCGTTATCTCGCCGTCGGGCTGTGCTGCGGATGCCTCAGGCTCTCACTCAGCCCTTACGTCTGCCTTCCCCTCAATTTCCTGAAGTTCTTGGGACTGCCTGGCTCTGAGGGTCACCCAACCGCCTTTATCTAATCTAGGAGACTATTTCTGAGTTTCTCACAGCGTCTGAGCCAAGGAACTCCTGCAGCACTGTGTGGAGGGCGTTAAAAACAAGCCACCCACTGGAGACAGGATCATCAGTGAAGCTCTGCTCCCTGCTCAGGAGCAGGCAAGACATCTCTGATGTCTTGCACCAGCAGCTTTGTGCCTGGGGCTCAGATCAAACCCTCTACAAGTTCAGTTTTCCTTCGGGGTCTGTGTTCCCAACCAAAATGCATTATACAGGACTTGGATGTGTGGCTGTGAATGCAGCCAACCTCATCCATACAGGTAAGAGCTTCTCCTCTTTTGTCCAGAGCTGGGAATGAATGCACATGGTGCAGAGATCACCAGCTCCCTGGGCTCAAAGTTTGGGAGTCACCTGAGAAGAACAGCACATGCCCTCAGCCCTTCTGCAGAATTTCTAAGCGATCTGGAATTAACTGTTCTCTTGCAAGTAACTCACTGATAGACGTGATTAGCAATTAAGAAAAACATTATTATCTGTCACATGGGAATGAGGAAATATTCATTGCAAACCTGTGCATGACAGGAGTAGGAAAAGGGTCCAGGAAGTCTAAGAAAATACCAGTGAGACAATGTCAAGGAAGTTATCATGGGCAAAGACATAATGATGGGAGAAGAAGCCAAGATGATCCATGAAAGATGGTAATGAACAGCAGTGCCACAGCAGAGTGTGCACCATGTTGCACTTACAGGAGAATGTAATTTATCATCAGATATGGGGGAAAGTTCTTCTGAAAGATCCAAGACTCCTTTAATAAGCCAGGAAAAAAATCAACTAAAAAAAAAATAGGTGAAGCAATGAGCAAAAACAATTTAACAAAAAAAAAAAAACCCTCTGTACTCATCATGATAAGCAGTCCAAAAATTTTCCTGTTCTTCATCTCTGTCTTGTGCAAAGCCTTCCACACAAGCCTTCCTGGTCTGAAATGTCTGAGGAGCTTTTAATGGGGCTCCTGTTCCTGCCAGACCTTCAAAAGCGATTGGGCACCAGCCCATGCAGACAGATTGGTGCTTGGTAAGGTTTCCAAAAGCACAAGCAGTGAATTAGATGCTCACTTATGGCAAAGTGCTTCTGAAACTCAACTGAACTTCCTCCCACATTGTAAGAGACACAAGTACCTTTGGAAATCTGCTCCTTCCAGGCACACTGATGTGCCTCCAGCTAAGCATGGTGGACCAAACCAGTCCTGGAAAAGCCCTGTCAGAGAAGCCAGGCTGAGAGAGGGTCAGATGACATCTAGACCACACAAGTGTCCTGGCCAGATACCTCCAACTGGAGCTTTCTCAGACTTTTGGGACACAACAACTTGATGTGAGCTCAATTTCATGCTTGCTACATTTCCAACTTATAGCCACAGCCTGAGTTTCTTTTCCCTAAAAAACATGGAGCCAGTAGAAGGGAATGTAAAAGGCATTTTTCCCTGAAGCTGCAAAAGTTGGGTTAGTTTTTCATGCTCAGACTGCATCAAGATGCCATACAGTCAAGAATAATTAATTTCCTCTCAGGACTGTTGGAATTGGAGCAAAGGCTGCTCTTTAGGAAACACATGAGTAACCCTTATACATGATCTGATTGAAAAAGATCATCTCATTTAAAATTGTAAAGAAACTCCATTCTGAAACACATCTGGAAGTGAAGGCTGTAATGCAAATCTTGCTAAGCTGACTGGCACTGGAGCCAAACCTAAATAAGCCAGGTTTTGTTAGGACATACCCCGCGTGAGTCATGAGTTTACAGTGGCACCGACAGGATTTTGTCCATTCCTTTTGGTCATGCTTCTCTATTTATTTAACATTAGCCAATTTATTCAAGTGTAAGCTAAGAACCAGTGGATTATAATAAATATTTATTGAATTTTAACAAATCTGTAGGACCTGTATGTATATTAATCCTCATTATAAGTGCCGCCACTTGCCACTTAACCTACAGTAGCTGTCTTCCAAATTTATTATATTAAATACATATTTGAGATGACTAATTTACAGCATTAGCAGAATACATTTATGTCACATCCCATATTTCCTGCTTTTTCAGGCTTCTTATGGAGAATCTCTCAGGAAACAGCCAGCACGCCCCAAAACTGTAAGTGAATGAGTATTTTGAGAACTCCACTGACTACTTTGCAAACCAGGAGTCCTGAGAAAAACAAACCCCAAACCTGTGGAGGGCACTGTTAAAGCCAAAGGTCTCCTTGGAGGTTGAAGTAGAGAGCAGATGCCACAACCTTCTGCTTCTGGGGCCATCAGGAGTCTATGTCTTTGCCTCAGCCCCATGTTTTGCTGCATAGATAGAAGTCAAAGACCTTCTGTCACCTGTTCCTCCGATGAATGAGACTAAATTTGGCTTTCTGGTTCAAAACTTAGTGAAACGTCCACAGATGGTGAATGCCCAATCTACCTTTCTTTAGGAATCCATGCCAAGAAGGCTGAGGGTCCTGATCCAAAACTCACTGCAGCCAACAAAAGGCTCATTTTGATGCCACTGACACAGACACAGATTTTCTAAGTCCAGCCTCTAACAGCACCTGTGGGTTTTGCACGCATCTGACTTGGGGCTGCAATTTTCCAAGCAAACCCTGGATCTCTCCTTGATTCTTGGTGCTGGGCTCGAGCGTGCACCACAGTGAGTGTGCAGCGAGGTGTGTGCCCGTTCCATGGTAGGGGTGAGGTGTGTTGTTCTGCAGTAATGGCATGGTAACTCCATTAGAAATAATGGTAATTATACTGTGACTCACCTTAACGCTACCAGATTATACCCTAATGACTGTTCAGTTAATTCATTTTTATTGTCTGTGTCTTGGAATGGGGTTTTGGAGTGTGTTGCTAATGCATTGGAAATTAAGAGTGCACATGGGCCCGTGGAGTGATCTGTACCCAGCTGCATATTTGTGTTCCTAAAGCAAAGAGACTGTGAAATCAAAAGGGATTTAATCAAGGAATAGGAAGTGCAGCCCTGCCATGGGTCCATCAGGAATGTCACCCTTGTTGGGAGGTGGTGGGAAGTGCAAACAAGTTCCTGCTGCACAGAGCTCCCCGGGAAGCTCAAGTGGGTGTCACTGGATGCAGGAAAAGTAGAGCAGCAATTGAATCATTGCCTGGTTTGTAGGGAAAATAACTGTGGGAGACACACTGGCTGCACCAAGAGAAACTACCTGGGTCTGCCCAAACTGCAGCCCCAGTCTAATATCTTCTTCATTAACCTTTGTGCTAATGAGAGATAACCACCAGACTCTTGGCTGAAGCTGGAGCTGGAGCCTTCCCTCCTGCTACTTTGCTTACAAGGAAAGGGCTCCTTTTGTCTGGTGTCTTTGTGGCTCATTATGGCCGTAATTTATTTGGGGACATTGTTTTTGTAATGTGCAAATTACCTTCCTCCAGGGAGGACCTGGCTTCAGAGTGGAGTCACCACCTCTCCGGTTCGTAGCTCTCCAGCCACCCAGACTGATCACCGCAGGTACTTTTAGAAGGTCATTCTGAAGCAGCAATTTCATCTAGTGATTTTATCTCCTGCCTTTTAGCAAATATTGTTAGGTGTTTTTTTTTTCTCCCTGCTGTTTTGGATGGTGACAGGTTTTAATGTCAACTTCAAATTACCCCATATTTCTCAGCCCAGTTCCTGCGCCAGGACCTCTGCTGACACACAGAGTCACGCTGGTTGTCATTCTCAGCAGAGGGACCAAGACCGTGTGAGCCTGGATGAATAAATTTCTTCCTTCCCTTTCAGAGGTGGTCCCTTGAGACCATTTTTTCAAGCAGAGGGATTTTCCACTCTGCAGGACAAACAGTGCCATTCACAGAAAAAATATGTTAATGGAAGTGAGCCTCATGCCAGAACCTCTGTGCGTGTGTCTCAGCCTCAGCAGTGATGACAGTGCAGCTCCAGCAACAGGCTGCTTCAGCCAGCCAGGCTTGGGAGCTGCTAAAGGAGAAATGACTGGATTGCTGTACACTCTAACAAAATAAAGAGCACTTTTCTTTCTATTTTAATCAGGACTTTTTTTTTTTTTTTTAATTGCAGGCATCAAATTTACAAGAGCAAATTTACTCAAAAAAGACCCAAGCAAAACCGTCTGAATTTTAAAGATTTACCTCATTTAATAACAGCTATTTTAAGGTAGGTCAAACCCATGGCCCGAAAACCCCTGGTGGCGTCCCTTTGATATATTTTATTAGGGTTTGATGTAAACAGACATCCATCTTTTAAAAGAGCAAACTGGATTGCGACAGCTGATAATCTCATTTGCTTGCAGGACTTCTCTCATGTTGCCTTTAGCTGGAGGCTGAGGTCTCCAGCAGGAGCTGGAGGCAGCAGCAGGTTGCCAAGCCCAGCAGCCACATCTCGAGGGGCAGCAGAGCGTAGCCACACGTTTGAAATCCCTGCAGAGAGTCAACCACTCACCCAGTTCAGAGCTCATTTAGCCCAACAGAGATTAATTCTCCTCTTATTGGGGAGAACAGCACCTGGAGACAGTCACAGGCATCGCAGGGAAGACTGGGCTCATTTTTGCTTCAAGAGAGGCCCAGGCAGGTGAAACCCCTTCCCCTGCACCGCAGTCCCACCCAGGCAGGGTGAGAGCTGCACCAGCCCTGATGGGGTGGTGCTGGTGCTGTAGGTGGCCAAGGGGGAATGAACTTCTCATGGCAAGGCCACTCCTGCCTGATGCTCCCACCCACCTCTCCTCCCAGGACCACTGTGAGCCTCGTGTCTCGATGTTGGTTTCCCCCTGCAGGAAGACGCCCAGGTGGAGGCAAGGAGGACGTCGTTGGTCCTCCCAGAAGTTTTGAAGCCAGCAGGTACCACTCTGAGTAGTGACAGCTCTTTACTCAGGGCAGGGCCTTGCACCACCATGAAGTGATTTTCATGCCAGTAATGTGACATGTACCTTGGCCCTGGAGCCTTTTCCAGTCCTTGGAGCACTATTAACACAGAATTTTGTCCAACATGTCCTAAAGGTATTAGTTACATTTACTGGTCTGCCAAATAGCTATTTCTTTCTGGTTTGGCAGGAAGCATCTCATTCAGGAGAGAGATAATTGTCTGGCTCAATAGCTGATCTGTTTTCTACCCAATGATGGTTTCCCTTTTTGAAAATTGATGATCGATCAGTTATGTTAAGGATCACCAGACGTAATATTTACCACATATTATGTTTATTCCAGTGTGGGAGGAATGCATTAGGCTTCATATCATTCAAAGGGGATATTTCTGATGTAAAACTGTGCTGCATTAATGAGACTACCCATCAAGATGGATGGGTCAAATTAAAGTAGAACAAATTGCAGACTCCTACTTAAAAGTCACACTGGAACCTCCAGCCTACGTTATTTGTAAAATTCAAATTGAGCCCATTTTTGGCTCAGACATGTTTACATACATATTGGAAAATAGTTAATTATATTCATGTGAAAGGTTGTATAATTTTTTTTTACTTGATGCCACCCAAGATAACTGAACCTCAGGTTCAGGACTTGGAGATACTACTGTAATTCAAATACTGATATTATCTCTGCGAGATAGGTCTGGGCATGGAAGCAAAGCTTTCCTCTTTTCCAAAAGAATCACAGTGATTTAGGAATCATTTCACCTCCTTTTGTTACATTTCAAGCTTTACATTATATTTTAATAAGTCTGTCATACTGTACAGACAAAAGGATGTTCCGCTTCTGCTGTAATTAAAGAAAATCACTGCAATGGATAACATCAACCCAGCAGATTTCAATGATCTTGCTTTCAGCACTCCAAACTCTGCTGCTCTTTGCATACTGAACAAAAACAGCACCAGTCTCCAGGCTGCTGCTCTCAGGGTTCTTCTCTCCCAAATTCAGCTTCTAAAGACGGGCACTAAATCAGTCAGAGCCTCACTGCAGGATAATTTGTCCCATGCCAGCTTAGCCACCTGTGTTCAGCCTATTAATGTCTTCTGCACTAGCTCTGGGAGCGAACTGGGCAGGAGGCTGGCAATGTGTCTCCAGCAACACAAGAACTATCACTTTGATATATCCCAAGGAAATCCCATGGGAGAGTAGTGCTTTTGGTGCTCCCATTTGCATCCCTGGCCAGTATCCAGAATTTCTCCTGGAATTTCAAACCCAAATCAGCTTGTTAGACCAGAGACACTCCTGCCTACAACCACCATCACCTGGTCAGAACATGCCCCTGCAGATGTGGAGGAAATACTTCCAGTGCCACATTTCATAGATCTAAACAGGCAGTAGAGCTCCCCTTTAAGATTTTATTTCTTCCTCTTCCTTAGATGAGTTAGCTGTGGAAAAAATCACCTATAGTTAAAGTTAGTTAATTGGAAACCGTGAATATTTTATTGTCCTTTGTGCAAGAAAGGAATTAAAGAAATGGATTTGGCCTTGATTTTTTCATTTGAACTTCCCTGCTTGAGCTGCACTTTTCTATTACCTCTGCAACTCTGCCTTCGTTATGTTATTAAAAGAAAAGTAATTTATGATTGCCAGTCTTGCAGTCTCTAATTATTTCTGGCTGTGCATCGCAATTATTAACTTGAGTATCCACCCTTTTCCTAACAGGATAAAAGACATTCAACCTCTTTTGGGTGAGTTGCTCATTGCATCCATCCTTGCAAGCCACTGTCTCCATCCAATATCTTCACTTTTCCATTTTGATATGTTGTTTAAACTTTGGTGCAAGCCAAACATTGGATTTACAGTGAAGAGGAAACACAATCACAGGTTACTTGAGGCCTGGGTTTAGTACCTGGATGTCCTAAAGCATCTTGCACTGTTCATAGTCTCGTTCTAGACCAGGCAATAAAGTAACACTCAGCAGCAACTACAATATCAACTTATCACTGCTGTTTCTCTTTTTTTTCCCTTGGTTGCACTGGTTTTCCATTTACTTCTGGTTGGTAATGAAGACATCTGTTCTCATCCCAATAGCTCTCTGCAACTTGCTTTCTGGGAAATGGAATAGCAGTATTTCAGCAATTTTGATCAACTGGGAAAATACTGCCCTGTTTATGGAGGTCAGGACAGTCATTATATTCAGGACATTTCTATGAAACGTCTCAGGGAATGGACGATGAATGGAAAAACCAGATTTCTGAAACAAGTTCGGATATTGCAGAGAGGTTCTACAGGTGGATCTCAAGCAGAAATGCCCAGGTTTAGTGCTGATGAAAAGCAGCAAAAATCAAAAAAAGGCTGGGAAATCCCCCACCTTTCAGAGCAGAAACCCCAGAGCCACTGGGGAAGCTCATTTTGTGTCAGTGGGGGTGCATTCCCCAGACCCCATGGCCCCCAAGCCCTCCACTGACTCGTGTTGGAGTAAAAGCCTGGGAAGTGCTCTGCTGAATTCCAGGTTTCATCTGTATCAATTGTTTTCCCATGTACCACCACAAAAAATATGCTACCTGGCCCAAATACACCAATCTAAGTGCTGCATGCCAAACCACACATCTCCATGAGTGAAGCCAGGCGAGACTGCTTTTTGGGTCCGATCTCTCACTTTTCTGTAACAAGACCATTTGTCTATAAAGCACCTCATTTTTATCACCTTTAAGATAGCCTTTATGGTACGTGTAACTCCATGCAAAGGAAGCAGGGTGGGAAACCCTTTAAGCATTTTGCATTTATCGTTATATGCAGCTTTACTGCATAGTCAGTAAAAATCCCTGCTGATTATGTCATTGCTGAGGCAATCAGGTGCCAAAAATATTTTTTTTATTTCATCCGAGCAATAATCATTTTCTGCCTGAACAGTAGACCCAGTTATTGTTTCTTCCCTTATGTTTTCATTAATTAGAAGGAAGTGGAGAGGTAACAAACGACTCCCTGGATGCTGAAGTGTACATTTTTCACTGTCAGGTTATAAGAGGCAATGGGCAAAGACAATATATCCTGTCAGATGTGAGAGTACTTATTGTCAGCACGGCTTATAAAAATAGAAAGTGAGGTAGCTTTTCTGGATGGAGTTGAAGCTATCTATGGATGGAGTTTAATCTGACTAATTATAACGAAAGACTTTGGCAAACAGCATCATGTAGCTGCAAGAACACCGGACAGTGCCTTTTTTTCTTATCAAGCCCGTGTGAATGTTAATGTGTGTAAGTGTAAAATCGACTTCTATTAAATCTTCTAAATTGCCATGCACTCCTTCACCCGCAGTGCCTCACTTCTTCATGGCAGCGCCGGGGAGTTACTGGTAAAAGTACTAAAACTCTTTGAAACAGCCATATATCTTCTGGTTTACAGGAAGTGCTTCAAGTGAAGGGGAAAAAAGAGAACACTTTCCGAGGAGCAGAGAGGAGAAGGGAGTTTTGTCTAAAGCTGAATGTTTGGCCAGGCTCCATTTGATGGACCAGCTCCCTGAATCCCACCACGAGGAAGGCAGCCTTGCTGGTGAAGATGATATTTCCTACTGCACAGGCCCCAAGGAGCAAATACTGGGGCCCACACCTTGGTGCGGGCATTTCAGGGAGCTCAAGGAGCTCCTTCTGACCCTCTCTTGCCAAGATGCAGCACTTGGGCTCCTGCACACCCTCATACCAATGCTGGGTGTGCAGGAGCCCAAGTCAGCCGAAACTCCCCAACCTGACTCTCAGTTAACTGGGGGTTCATGGAGAGCCTTTGCTCCTGGAACGAGGAGTCAGGTGACTCGTGGAGATGAGTATTGGGCGGCGACTGCATGGAGGGGAACACTGTCCTGTGCTCCCCGAGCATCGCCCCAGCCCCTGCGCCAGCTGCCCCAGGGCCACCCCACCTGGCTCTCTCCAAGAGCTGCTGGTGAGATACTGCAGAATATGAAAACAGGCAAGAAAAACCCGGCTGAAGCTTTTCTGGTGTGCAAATGATAAGTTAAGCTCTGCTTTTTTCTGCACTGCTGAATCTCATCTTAATTGCATCAGGCTGCTTGAGATTCCCAGATGTAGAGCCTCTGTAGCCATAACCATTCCCACCTTTCTTAGCCCAATTGCTTTGTTAAAACCACCAATCACTCTTTGCTTTGGCAAGGTCTGAGCAACCCGTAAGATCCAGGGACAGGCTCTTCTGCTTGGTGTGAGCTGTTTCATGCTCTTCCAAAGCACTGGGTCAGGTACCCTCTGAAAGACCACCCCAATGTTCAACACCCCACAGCCCCCAGTCACAGAGGACTCCTCTCCTGTACAGGCATCAAATCTAACGAGCTGATCATTAGCAATGCAAAGCACTGAGCCACAGACCCAGCTCCAGGCCTGGGGAGAGGAGGCAAGAGAGGAAACCTGCCATGCATGGCAGATATGAGATGCACCACTCAGTGCACACATGGTATGGAGCACTGTCAAGGGTGGGGAATAGAATAGAATAGAATAGAATAGAATAGAATAGAATAGAATAGAATAGAATAGAATAGAATAGAAAATATTATATGTAGTTATTGTATATCAATCTGTGTATTTCAGGTTAACAGCTTTACAGATATGTCTCCATTTTTAAGACACCCTATTTTCAGTTCTAAGAACAGCGGCCATAAAATTCACTCTGTATATGCCAGGAGGAGGTTGATGTTCAGGCAACAGGAAAAAACCTCACTTCATTTTATTCTGGTGATTCATTTGGCCTGTCTTTTTCTTGGTGTTCTAATTAATAGGTGGTTACTGACTTAGTAGCAAAGTTAATATGCAGGAAACAGCAACCAAGTTACAGCTCAGGTTTAATTTGACTTTTCCTCACTGGCTTCAGCCAGGTTAGAGACTAACCCAGCCAAAATCTGGCCCAGCTCTCTTGGCAGTGTCTGTCCATAAATGCTGTGATAATATTCCCAGCGTAAAGCTGTGGGTATTTCACAATTTCACATTCCAGGACAACTATGAAGACTGCTGAGACCATTTGCTTGATGGCATTGCTGCTGCTTGGATGGCTCCTGAGGATATGAGTATTTAAAAAAAAAAAAAAAAAAGAGAAAGAAAGAAAGAAAAGACAGAGAGTAAAAATAAAATTAAAATTTATCTGAATTGAATGAAGATTTTATCTTTCATTCTGCCTTATCCTAAATGTGAAAGGTCAGCAATGACAGCGCAATGAAAAGGGAAAGGCTGTGGGGTTGATGTAGAGGAGACTACCAGTAAATTTCAGCAGTTTGACATAAGACTGCAGCTCCAGCATGGGGAATTAGGTGACACCAGCCTGAGGGGCAGGGTCATCACCCATGATGGCCAGAGAAGCCTGGACTTTGTCCTGGTGCAGCCTGTGCCTGGGGTTGGAGGCTGTCCCTGTGGCCCTTCCCCACAGGGTCCTGCTTCCCCCTTAGACCATTCCTTTGCCACAGCTGGGGAGGTCTGGCACGATCAGAAATACCTCTCCATTCCCAACACTGTGCTAAAATCGGTGAGAGGGGCCTGTCCTTGCTGCTATATCATAAAACACATCTATAAAATGAAGAAGGAAGAGTGAGAATAAAACGAGGAAAGTGGCATTGTGTGCAATCGAGCCTTTTGCCTGTCTGAGAAATAGTCTTGGAGTTGCCTTTGCACCGTGTGTGATGGGTTTGGAAATGAAAGATGAGGCCTGAGCAAACCTGTGGCCATCAGAGTGCTCTTCGCCCAAGGACATCCCACCTCAAACCCACGCACGCCCCTGGCAGCTGCCAATCACTCTGAGGAAGATGTTTTACGGCCTCAGAAATATGAAGTCCCTGGCGACACTCTGCAGTTTTTATTCCCCCTGCCTGATTCTCCGTGGCTGTTAAACACGATGGACATTGAGGGCCTTTTCCAGTGCATGCTCAGCATTGCAGTTCCCAGAGCCAGCCCTGCCCGCAGTAATAAAAGGTGATTGCTTCCAAAACTGACTATCCCCTTCGTTTGGGTCATTCTTTTAATTGACTTCATTAATAAAGGAAAGGCCCTATTTAAACATAACTTCATCTTTCTGGCAGAATATAAGCAGATGTCATAAAGAAAACAACACACACTGTTTTTAACTCAAAACTTTAATACTAAATTGCATTAACTAATAACATAAAAACACCAACCATCTGGCTTTTTGGTGGGAGGACTCTAATTCCATTAGGACTTTAATAAATGTACTGCACTGTAGAGACATTTTACTCTGATAGCCTGGGCAAAAATGAGGAGCGTTTACAAGATTAGTTTACGCAGCAGCCCCGGGATCTCTCTCTTGGAAAAGCTTTAGATGCAGCCAAGGGGACATCACTGAAGGACAGAGATGATGTAAAAAGTGCTGGCACTGGGGGATGTGTTTGGGGCTTTCGGGTGCCCTTGGGTGCAATGCGCTCCCACGTGGATGTGCTGGTGCCCGGTGAAGGGGAAAGAGCTGGTGGCTCTGGCACTAGTGGGGAGTCCAGGCTTTAGGTGGAGTCAGCAGAAAAGACGCAGGAAAGGAGTGGATTGCTCCAAATCCTGACACCTTTATCTCTCTGGGGTGGCCATTGTCATACCCCAGCGCAAAGCCTTGGCCGTGCCACAGGGGCTTTCTTGTGCCTGACTCTGCCTTCTGCCAGCCCTCTGTGTCTGCCCGCCTGCTGCACACCCCAAACCCTCCTGCCCTGAGCAGATCACAGCATCGTGCAATGGTTTGGGTCGGAAGGGACACGAAAGACTGTCCAGTCCCACCCCCTGCCATGGGCAGGGACACCTTCCACTGTACCAAGTTGCTCCAAGCCCCGTCCAACCTGGCCTTGAACAGTTCCAGGGATGAGGCAGCCACAGCTTCTCTGCGCAACCTCACAGTGCCTCACCACCCTCACAGCCAAGAATTCCTTCCTCATATTTAATCTAGTCCCGTCCTCTGTCATTTTGAAGCCATTCCCCCCTGTCCTGCCACTTCAAGCCCTTGTAAAAAGTCCCTCTCCAACTCTCTGGTAGTCCCTTTAGGCCCTAGAAGGTGCTATCCCAAGTTTTCATTTGAGGCAGTCCATGCCAGCTGTCTGTCTATCCCTGTGCCCACATTAGTCACTTCTTCCCTCTGGGAAAAGGAAGCACAGCAAACGTCACATTCATTGCTGGAAGGGTGGAGCCTGAAACACATCCAGTCACCAGCAAACTGATTTTCGAGCTGGGTAATCACTAGTAGCATTAATTTCCCCACTGCACTGGCAGAACAAAGGAGGCAAAGTCCCATTTTGCTCTTAGGGTGTTATTAAGGTGAATGAATTAATCTGTGTATGCTGTGAGACGTAAGAGCAACTCTCTGTCCTTCAGTGGGGTTGATCAACAAGTCCTGACTAACGCAGCATGCCGGTTCCTGGCATGCTGAACTTCCCTGGACGAGTACCAAATGGGACTCAGTGAGGGTAAAACCTGACAGCATTATTTCTCATTGAGAATTAATATGTGGCACAGAATTGTAGGTCTTCCTTCACATCGGTTTTGTTTTCCCCAGCTCTATTTTGTTTCAACACACTCAGAGCAGATCCTCACCTTTCCATGTACCCCCGGTTCACCCCACGGTGAGAAAGAGTAAGCAAACAAGGCAAAGAACATCCATGCATATTGTCATAACATTTTTAACATAATTAATTAATAATGGGCATGTTGGTGTTATTTTGAATAAAATTAATTCCAAACTGGTCTTAATGCCCCTCGACCCTCGTGATCACCTCGTCGTAGTGATTACTGGGGCTTTTTTAAAAAGCATCTTGTGCCCAGAAATATTTGTGAGTGAAAGTGCATTTCCATGTCAGTATCTTTGGAACACAAAGTCGATTTGCAAGGAGTTGCAGTGTCAGATGAAGCTTTTAAAAAGTTGGATGACTTCCAGATTTTAATTTACATGATCATTAATACTGGCTTTCTCCAAATATATCAATCAGTTTAAAAAACACCATGTCTCACTCCTTGTTCAGGAAAGAATCCTTAACCAGGTGAATGCTTGAGCATTTGCTTAGCTTTAAGCAAGTGCTTAAGTCATACGGAATGGCTCAGTGTTAAGCACGTTTTCCACTGAGACAGAGTTGGAATTAAGTCTTCAAAATGCAGCATCCAGATGTGGTTTGAGAACAGATTCCCTGGGAAATCCCTGCATGGGGCACGGGTGATGTTCTGCACCCCACAGTCCCCAAAATCTGAGCCTGAGCCATCCTGGGGCAAACATGAAGTTTTCCAACAGCCTGTTTGCATTTAGACACGCCGCTACAACTGAGCAGATGTAGCTCTTTTCATTAATGCTCCTTATTATCAGCTGAAATAATATTTGCCTCAGCTGCCAGCGCCTGCACAGCACGGCGTTACCATCAGCCGGGAAACCCCGCAATCCCTTTAACCCGGCGAAGGATCAACCTGGGGTTTTTTCAGATACGGAAAGCTATAATAAAGCCATCCAGAAAATGACAGGTTACAGGGCTCTGTGATTTGGAAACTGTTTCTATTAAGTTGCCTTCTTGTCTGGTGGCGGCGGGAGGGATGGTGATAGTGGGCCCCAGCCGAGCCCTCGAACGCGCTGCTGCGAGAGCGGCTAATGCCATCCTTGTACCTCTGGCTGTTAGTGTCATTTCCCTGTAATACATTGCAAAATAAACACCCTTTGGGTTTTCTACCTAAATCCACAGTACAAAAGGGGAGTTGACTTGAATTGCCCGGCTGAATCATTAGAAAATGAATGCTTTGGGGGAGAAAAAAAAGAAAAGAATTACATTAGTGATCCCCCAGCTTGCCTTTGTGTCTTTTCTCTTTCAGAAATCTCTCATGTTGCTGCCCTCTGCATTTTTCTCACAGTATTGATACATGAAATAAAGCATAAATAACCTCCCTTTCTATTCTTAAGCCTTCGATCCCAGATCACCCTGAGCCTCTTGCCGATAAGACCATTTTCAGCATCCGCTGGCCTGGAAGTAGCCAGCAACGCTCAATGAGCTTAGGAAATTTGTCCTGTCACCATCCGGGATGTGCTGTCATCCCATCAGGCATCTCTTTGATCTTCTTCCAGGTGTACTGGGGGAATTTTTTTATCCAGAGATGAGCAGTCACGGGACATGCTCAACATTTTGGGGCGTTTCCAGGGTATGGGCCACGCTGACACGCTGCCAGTGGGTTACAACACGGGGGCTGCTTTGCTGCAGCTGCCTGTGCTCTGGTGATGGGCACATTTTGGTGCACAGACTTAAATTAACACAGAACTGCTCACACAAACAGCTAGCTTTACATTAATTGCACTTTATTCTGCTCTTCCACACAAAGGTTTCAATTTGCAGCAAGGTCTCTGGTAAGGGTGTAAAATTGATGATATATGGAAGAGGGACAGGGGATTACTTGGTTCAAGCCCATCCTGATTTTACTGCTGTCCACCTTTTTTGGTGTTTATGTGGAGCTTCCAGAGATGCTGTTAGCTCTTCCAATGAGGTGATTGCAGAATGATTGCTTTTCAAGGTCAACAATTTAAGTTTTACCACCCTTTCTCCAAAAGGACAAAAGAACAGCAGCAGGTAGGCAGAGATGCATAGATTAAGCAACATGATCAGCTGTTAATTAAAGTCCTTTAGGAGGTGGAAGAAATTACTTAACCCTTCCCATCTCTGTGTGAAGCCTCTTCGTAGGGGCAGTGTGAAATTTTCCTTTCTTGCCTGTCAAAACCTTCTATTCCCATGCAGTTCCCATCAGTGCTCTGCTCCTCAGTTTTTATTAGAAATTATCAGACAGAAACTTCATTTTTACTCAATATTTCCTGACCAGTTCAGTGTGTAATTGGTTCTCCTCTTCCCTTTTGGCGATTGAACAAACATTGCATATTATATATATATAAACATATATATATATATATATATTTATATATATAGGTAGTGGGGTGTATATATTTGTTTTATAAAAATTTTTTGTATTTTATATATCCTCCCTGTAAAGCCCACAGGAAACTCATGGCCTGGGCTGTATTCAGTGGCATTGAGAAACCAGTTCAAACCACTGTGATTTATATGCTGGTTTAACAAACATCAGGGCAGTAAATTAATTCTGCAATGGTCCTGTCCAAACTTACATTGATTCTGATTTTGTTGAAAATCATCCATTAGCCAAGAATTACTACCAGTGTTAGTGGAAATGCTGTAGTGTCATTAATTGGAATTAATGGATGGGTAGTTTTTATAGGAGATTTGAATGAAGGCAATATTCCTTTCAAAAACCATTTTATTAGAAATTTGCTTCCCAGCTGTAAAAGGCAATGCCACAACAAGTCATTCCACAATGCTTTATCCATGGCTTGATGTGTTTTTAATTAAGGGAAAGCAAAGCAGTTTAAAGTGTTTTTATGATAAAAAATAACCATATAACAGATAGTTATTTATTTACTGCCTAATGGGGAACTCGGACCAAGACAGGCTGGGAAGAGTCACAGCAACACTGTCCCTGTTTATTTACTGGATCCTGAATGGTCCTTCTGGGTGTTTGAAAGGACTGCAGGTAATTCTTGGTACCTTGTAAATTGTTCCATTCACACACTTCTCAGGAGTAAAAAAGAAGAGGATAATCTGCTCTAGCTCTGTTCTAAGAACAGCTTATGACCCTGGAGGGTTAATACTGGAACTGCTGGAATAGCCCCAGTCCTGGCTGAACTGGGTCAAGCCCAGCTGAGAATGACCCATTTTCTGCCCTTTCCAAGGTGGGCATAAAAGAGGAGAAGAGACAAACTGGTGATGCTCCACTGAAGTGAGAGGAGCTCTCCTGATCCACGATGTGTGAAGATCTTTTGCCCTGCCCTTCTCATCTCATGGGGATACAAGAAGCTCTTTTACACGCCTCTTCCATGGCATTTGAAGCTTTTTACCAAGGCAGGGTAAGTTAGTGTTCTCCCTTTATGCTGAGAAGGCAGACGTAGAGGAGGTTAAAGGTTTTGCTTTAGACCACAGAGCAGGAGCTCACCAGGCTTGTTATAAAATATCACCCTCCCACCAAGAGAATATGTGAAGGTTTCCTATAGCATTTACTTTAGCTTTTAAACAAAACCAGATTTTTTTTTAACTGTTGCAGTGCTACCAGCACACAGCCACGTGCTGTCTTCTCTTGCCTCTCCTTTCAACCGGGGCTTATTGATCCGGCCGCATTTCCCCTGAAAAAAAACCCCTCCAGTGGTGCAGCATCAGCATCCTGTACCTGACTCCTGCAGCAGGGAGGCACATGTGCTTTGTAAGACCTGTGTGCAAGGATGCTGCTTCTTTTCAACGTGTGTGTGTTGAAATGCGAAGCCTGAAGCGAGTGTGCCAGGGTCTCAGAGAACCGCGGGGTTTAGGCAGAGGAAAGGACAGCCTCTGTTAAGCCGTGCGTGTATTAGCAGGGAAATTGCACTTTGCAGCAGTTCGAGGCAGTAGTTTGCTCGTCGTTTAGGCGGGTGGCTCATGCAAACACACACCTCGAGTCCCTGACCTGCCCTGGCCCGCGGGGCTCACCTGGAGCAGCAGTCCCCAGGCTCCTGCCCGCGGGAGCGGCTGCGCCACATCAGCGCTGGCAGAAACCCTTCGCAGCCACACTCAAGGACACTCCACACAGCCGAGCCTAGTTGGAAATGATCTTATTCCCTTTCCCTTCCCACTTCGCTCCAGTGCTGCTCTCCAAACAATCTCAGTCCCCTCCAAGCCTGCGCACAACATTTTAGCAAACAGCGAGGGGCACAGCCTTCAGCTCCGAGAAACTTCCCACTCTGTGGTTAGAAACAGGGGCTGGGGCCCTTTTCTGCAAACATGGAGCTGCCTGTGGGCTCCACACACAGAAGGGATGCAAAAGACACATCGACTGTCCTCGGGTGGTGTGGTGGGCACAGGGTGCTTGGGGGCTCAGGTGGGCACGGCAGGCTGGGGAGCCCCTGCCTGCTCCTCCCCTGTGCCGCCGGCTGTGACCCCTCACACAAGAGCTGGGCAGGTTTCAGAAAGCCAAGGGGAAGCACAACAGTAATGAAATCGGGTTGTATGATCAGAATCCTAATTAAGGGCAAAATATTGGAAATATGCCATATTAGAAACGCTATTACGATTAATAGTGACAATACCACTCTTGGGAAATAGGCAAATTTACACAGTAGCTATACATAAAATTTACTTTAGCATATTCCCCTCTCTACCTTGTTTGCACACTGTGATAACAAATTGCTTGTATACTGTATAGTGGGGGTTTTTTTATATATATATTTAAATATTTGAGCCAGCAATTCATTTTGTGAGGAGCGAAAGGCATGTAGAGGTCTTGGAGCTGTAGAGCAAAGTAAATTATGGCCTGTGATATATTTAGCCAATGATAACGTGAAAAACACAAAAAAAAACCCCTAAATATATGTGGACAAGAAGGTAAAAACAGCAAGGAAGAGCTTAGTTTGGGATTTCCCTAGCAAGAAAGAAGAGTGATTCTGCAGGTAAGATGTGAAACTGTCAATCATGGTACCATGGTTGAAAAGTTATTTTATCCTTCAATTCTTTAGTTTCCATATGAAAAATAAAAAAAAAGAGGGGGAGTATCACTGAAGTCTTTGTATGGTGTTTCCACATCTACCAATGAAAAGTATTTTCCTGGTGATAAAAATGACAAAATTATTTACTGTTGCTAGCACTTCATGTNTTTAAATATTTGAGCCAGCAATTCATTTTGTGAGGAGCGAAAGGCATGTAGAGGTCTTGGAGCTGTAGAGCAAAGTAAATTATGGCCTGTGATATATTTAGCCAATGATAACGTGAAAAACACAAAAAAAAACCCCTAAATATATGTGGACAAGAAGGTAAAAACAGCAAGGAAGAGCTTAGTTTGGGATTTCCCTAGCAAGAAAGAAGAGTGATTCTGCAGGTAAGATGTGAAACTGTCAATCATGGTACCATGGTTGAAAAGTTATTTTATCCTTCAATTCTTTAGTTTCCATATGAAAAATAAAAAAAAAGAGGGGGAGTATCACTGAAGTCTTTGTATGGTGTTTCCACATCTACCAATGAAAAGTATTTTCCTGGTGATAAAAATGACAAAATTATTTACTGTTGCTAGCACTTCATGTCATTTGACTGTGTCATTGCTCTGTCAGAAAAAACATTTATATGATGCATTTATACACAGACATATACATCTATGAACCTATGCAATATGTGCCAGGCATATATTCCTCTCTCCTGCTTACTCCACTCCACAAATACCCATAGGTTTAGAGAGGGAGGTGTGGAGAATGACACTCGGTCATCATTAGTATGGGATAGCTGTGGATCTCTCTCCTTCGTGGGTAATTAAAAGCTGCTCTGTGCTCTGAGCTGCAGGAGCCAGGAGAGACTCTCATTGACATGCATTCCTGCAGCACACGGCAAGCTGGAGGGCAGTGCGGAGCCCTCATCCCATCCCATCCCATCCCATCCCATCCCATCCCATCCCATCCCATCCCATCCCATCCCATCCCATCCCAGGATGTGCCAGGCAGGATATTCATCTCTGCACTGGGCTGGATTTGGCAGGTATGTGGGGACCCTCTGCTCCAGAAGTCCTACTCCAGGCTTGTGCTGGGGTAACCAGTTCTCTTCCAACTAGTGATATCAGTTGAGAAAGAAAAGCGGAAAAGAGTTTCTCCTTGCACAGAAAAAGAAGCCAAAGGAGCAAACAGCACACTGAAAGTTGTGCCATGGTGCAGGCAACAAACAAATAGGTTGCCTCAGGATTAGTGCCAGGATGAGGCTGTGTTCCACACAAACAGCTTCATAGGTGAGGCTGCTCTCACGTGGGAAGGAGACAAAAGGGGCTCTAGATCCTTTGAAAGGATAAAAAACTTCTCTGTTCCATCCCAAGATCCTGGAGAGGCAGTGGTTCACTGCTGGCACATTGCAGGGCTATTGCACAAAACCCCTCTTCCAGTCCCACATGAGGGGCAGGCCCAGCAGACCCAGCAGGGCCATGGTGCTGCATTTACACCCCAAGCAATTAGCCACACGAAAATTGATTCTCCCTCTCTCTTGGGTTGTTAGGGTACATCCCATTACCGAAACACAGCCAAAAATGCAGCGCTGTGTTAATCCTCATTGGAAATGCAGGACAGATCCCCAGCTGGTGCAAGCTGTCAGAGCTCCCTGAAGCCTGCAAAGGTTTTATCATTTGGATCAACTATAGATTGTCCCAAAGGCTTTAAAACCAACAATTCGCAACACCGACACAATGCCTGTAACTGATCGCTCTTAAGACACCCACCTTCTTATTTAATAAAGCCTTTCAGGTCGCTTTGTATTTTATTCATAGGAGCTGTAAAAAATCCAAGGACCTGGTATAAAGACTCATTTATTCTCTTCTGCATAGCACTATAAATTTACACTGCATTTGCAAACTAAGAGCCCATATCTTAGGGCAAACCAGAGCTCCAAAGTGAGAGCAAGAATGGCTTTCCAAAGGCCAATCTGTCCCAAGTAGAGATTGTGTCAAAAGCTAAAATTTACAGCCACAAACCCTGAAAATGAGAAATTAGATATAGAATTTAGTTACATTGTTAGAGCTGGCTTGGCCTTTTAAAAAATCGAAACACCACCTTTTATTAGTTTGCAAATGCAGAGCTGTTTCTGCATTCATCCCTCTCACGTGTAGATATACAGTGTGGGAAAATGGGGCTGGAAATGTATTATGTGGGGCAGAGACACCGAATGCCCAGTGCCATCAGGGTAAATCCCACAGTGTGCTGCTTTGGCTCCCGTGCACAGCAGTGACACGTAGGTGTAGCTGGAGGAGGGGTGCTCTTCATGCTGTAAATACACTGAGGCAGCTTAAAACACCTCTTACACCCCTCCTTGTCCTCCCTCACTCGAGGTCTCCAGAACGTGTGACCCAGGAGCCACATGCACCAGCACTGGGATCGCCAAGCGCAGGCACCTTCAGCACCCAGCCCTGCTCTTCCCCCTCCTGCCTTCAGCTCCTGAACAGGCACTGGGGCTCTTTCCAGCTGGCCTGAGTGATGGAGCCACTGATACCTCAGTCCTGGCTGCCCTTTCCATCAACAACCTGCTGCACCCATGAAATTCCCCAGGCTCTGCTGCTCCCAGCTCTCGCCTTCGGCTCATTCAAGTAAGCCGCAAAATGGCACAAATCCAATGTGATCAAATGCTTCCTTAGTGTCAGTCTTTTCTT
Source organism: Atrichornis clamosus (assembly GCA_013400975.1). NCBI lineage: Eukaryota > Metazoa > Chordata > Aves > Passeriformes > Menuridae > Atrichornis > Atrichornis clamosus. The sequence continues at coordinate 26,818 of WBMZ01004201.1, forward strand.
TCAAAGGACAGAGAGGAAAGGGTACGCGGTGGGATATTTATGAGCCTGTCAAGCTCGCTGCTCTCACCAGAAAGTGCTCTCAGGTTTCCTTCCTCGCCAGGGGAGGGACAGAGCAAGCGCCGGGGAAGGGCAGACGTGTTTGTGGGGGCTGAAACGGCAACTGTGAGGCATCTTCCCCATTGTATCAGGCGTGGTGGCATCACACAGAGTCACCCCAGCTGGAGGCCTGGCCCCAGCACTGACAGGAGACAAATCGGGGAGTTTATTGAGCAGAAAGGTTTTGGGGACACAGGTATTGCTCCTTCCCCAACTTCAACCACAGAATCCAAGCAACTTCCTGCAGGGCACAAGGAGATGGGTCTGAATATTGCCCTGGCAGCTTCTTTTTCCCATGTCCTTAGAGGACAAGTGTATTATGAAATGTCTCCTATTTGCTTTGGTTTTGAACGTAAAGTGCCACATGTAATTGAGAAAGCATGAGCAGGGAGTGCTTTGTGCTCCTGTGGGAAGGTGGCACAGTGTGTGTTGGACTGTACCTCCTAACTTACCCTTGCTTTAAACCAACATGTTTAAATCTGTTCAGAATCGGGAATGCACTGTGTGCTTCTCATCCACGTGCAGATCGTTTGCCATGTTGCTCCCCTGCAGGAAATGATTGAAGCAAATTATAAGTGGTGCCTCTAAAACTGAAGGGCAGATCCTCATCGGCTGCACATCAGCGCAATTCCTTTGATTTAAACACACGTTTATAACTGCTGAGGAGCCTCCAAAATGAGAGGCCTGTAATTACAGCTGTATTATAATGCCTTCTGCCACATCAAGTGGAGGACTATTGACAGCGAGCAAAGACCTGAGGAACACTGATAAGAATGGACTGCAAGCCCGGTCCTCCAATGTGATTTCACACGTTCCATGATTTATGGGCCCAAATTAGCTGCCTTGTCTTCAGGAGGAATTGGCCAAGGGTGGTTTTCCTTGGAGCACCGTGCCAGGAAGGTGCCAATATCATATGTGTTTCTGAGTGGTATCTGACCTGCCATTGATCTTTTGGGGTCACAGATGTCCTGTGAAAGATTTCCTTTAGGCTCAAGGAGAGCAGCGTAATTTGCTATAGTGATGGTTGTCCTGCTTGCTCCTCATCCGAGGAAAAACAGCCACTCCCTGAGGGCCATTGCCAGGAGACATCAGAGCCTCCTCCTGACACTTTTGACCCATCATCTGCTTTCCATACCCTCAGGGAAGGTGGAAGGAATAGGTTTTCGAGCAATTATGTTGACTTTTTTTTTCTCAAGAGCTTGTAAGTGCACTGATCTCTTGGCCAGCTAAGGTCTAGGGCATGTTGATTTGACATTTCACAGGGAGTTCTGATCACTCCTCTGATCCATGATGGGAGCTTGCAGTTTCTCCTCTCAGGTTAGAAGCAATTTTGGATTTCCTCTGCCAGTTATGGGGTCAGATGAGACCTTCTGAGACAATCAAATTATCACTTCTTTAGAATGAAGAGGATGATGGTAAGAAACTTTTAATGAGCGTTGGCCTTGCACACTGAAATTTTCCTCTCTTTTCATCCAAAATCATCTGAAATGCTTGGCCTTGGTTTACCCCTCAAAGTTTTTGTTTTCCCCTCCATTTTTAAGAAAAAGGGCAGCCAAGCCTTACTTTTTACAGGCGGGGGAAGTAATAGCTTGTCATTTGAGAAAGGTTTATGAGCTCTGATTAGTGACCCTTTCTCTGGTGTACATGTGCCTAGGGGGAAAGGCAGGACTTCATGCAATGCCAGAGAAAAGGCTCACATTCATTTCAACAGAGCTGGCACTGTGCTGTTGAAGGGAAAACCCCAAAACGGATAAAAGTGACCCTAATCAGTTATTCAGCATGTGACCATGCTGAGAATACAGTCAGAAAACACAAAGAGCAAAATTTCGAGATTTATTAACGCCATTAAGCTTTTCCTAAAAGGATAATTGATGTACACAAAATCTCTGAATCAATATTTGTCCTTCTCAGGCAGGGCATGGTAAAGAAATATTCCCAAGAGCACTCACTTCTGAGATTTTGTCTGTTGCACAACATTTCAGTCAACTGCAGAATGTCTCTGATAATGACGATAAATAAGTATAAAGCCTACAGTGGTCTATCATACAGAGGAAGTAAAATAGACACTTATGTGCTTGGTAACAAAAGTTCAGCCCCAAGTAGACCTGACCTCGTGATCTTTTAAATGTATGGCAAAGATTTTATCCACTAGATTTAGGTTAACAGCTCTGGGAATTTGCAGGTGTTAAATTAACCACAAGAGACAGTTTCCTAAGTGCAGCAGAAACACACTGAGCATGATAAGGAATAATAATTAAAAATTGAATTAAATGGCTGTAGAGTTTAAGGAAAAGCACGTGGCTTTGCTCCTATAAAAGTGGCACACAGGAAATAGGTCTGATGTTGTGTGATACCCCAGGGCAGTAGCTCAGCTACAGCTCCTTCAGCTTCAGCAGGGACCTGGCCGTGGCCCATCTGCCAAGGCAGAGACCCACTTCACCTAAAATCTGTGAAATCTGGACACCCCACAAACCCCAGGGCCCCCAGTGCTGCACCAGCAGTGGGCAGCTCCCTTGGGCAGGGGACTGGGCTCTCCAAGCAATATGGGCTCCATCCCACAGTAGAATTTGCTGCAGTTCTGGCAGATCCAAAGCTTTAACTCCTGCCTCCTTCCTCTGAGTCCTGAGGCAGAGCAGGGCACACACCCAAATGCCTCTTAGCTGTTTACTTGCTGACCCATTGACCTGGTTTCTGGGTTCACTGAACACACAAGTAATCAAACACTGTTTCAGCTCAAGCACAAAAGCTAAAGAAACCCTGCAAATCATTATTCAGTTCTTTTTCTCACCCACACAACCTGCTCGTTTTCCAGGTGTGTCACTTCCTGCAAGCATGCTCAGCATGAGAGATGACACATTTATGCAGGTTTGGCCCAGAGTTAGGCTTACAGATAGTGCCCAGCGCTATCAGCTGAGCTGGAGTTCTGCACAGGTAATTATTGCTGTAGCAGGGTGCTGAGTAAGGCTCCACAGAGATTTTCTTGCTCTTGGCTCCTTGCTTGGCTCCTTCAAAGCCATCAGACTGAGACACTCTCAGGAAGCTGATCCAGGAGCCAGGGTGGTTGTTAGCAGTGAGGAGTGTGGGGCATAAATACAGCCAGCTACAGGGATGAAGGCCAGCATTTCTCCTCCTGATGGGCAGCAGCCTCTCCCAGGGCTGGTTGTGGAAACCATCCTTTGAGGTGCTTAAAAATATACTGGACAGAAGGGGAAAATGAATTGGTGGGATTGGTGCTTGCAGTTGCCAGGTCATTCATTCTCCAGCATCCATGATTCATGGATCCCAGCACCTAAGTCTCCCTGGCAATCACTCGGTAATGATATTAGAAGTTGCTGGTTATTGAAGCCATAATTACTACGTAATTTGCAGCTGTAAGATCTCATGATAACCCTCTCCCTTGCAGACAGGAAAAAATAACCTGATGTTTTATTTACCCTGTCAACATGTGGAGTTTGCCTTACAGTGTAATTACATGGTCAGTAGTTACATGGCTCTCTGGTTGATGGTGTCCTGTAAACAAATAAAGACCCACAAATTCCACCTGTGAGGATTCAGGCACTACATAAAAACGACAAGATTTTTAAAACCTCCTCAGCGTGTGTAATACTGCACTGAGGAAACTGCGTGCCCAGTCCTTGCCCTTTGCTCCTGGATGTGCACAGAACATTTGTGCCATGCAAACAGCTTCTCCTTGCAGCACCGCCTGATCCACATGGTCTGTACATCAGGTATTCTGTCAGGGTCACAGCATCACCTTCAGGGCCCAAATTTAGGTCAGCATCCCTCTCTCTGACACATCTGTACTAAAAATTGAATCACAGAATCCTTTAGGTTGAAGAAGACCCTTAAGATCATCAAGTCCAGAATTTTGTGTTTGTGTTCACAGCATCTGCCCCAGAAAGCCAACATCCTACCAGTGTATCCAATTTACTGATGGAGAACAGAGTAGCTTCCTCATGGCCCCTGAGGAACTCACAGTAGAGTTGGGATGAGGACTTGAGTTTCTAGAAGCAAAATCTAACCTCTGGCCCCCCAAATCCAATCTTTTTCTCTGCTGGGATATTGGTTTTGGTGACTCTGCTCCCTGCTTTTGAAATCTGCTTCGTTGCACACCCTGCAGCAGGTGGCAGTGGGAGGGCTGGGACAGATCTGAAGAGCTTTCCTGCTTTGTTTATTTATATGACCTTAAAGATGATGTCCGTGCACAATGTTGAACATGACGGAGAGAAGCTGACAGGGCAGTAAGTTCTGGCTACTGCAGAGCAAAAACAAAATTACATAAAAATATCAATTGTAAAATTACTCAAATCCATTAGCTTAATTAGCATCATTAATCAAGGCAAAACATTTGATACGTCATGTACTTTCACAAGAGATAAATGAGCCTCTGATGGAAACCCAGCAGGTTGCTCTGCCTTTGGATCTGCCTGTGGCTGCCTGGACGTGGAGGTGAGGCTCAGCAGGAGCGGGGCACGCTGGCAGCTTGGAGCAAACCTGCCCTCTGAGCAGGGTGCCTGCTCTGGGAGGGATTGGCAGCATATTAGGCCAAACCTGGCCAGGGTTTAACATTGTCAGGCCCATCTGCAAGAGTGTAAAACTGCCCAACGGGCTGCGCTCATGGAATATCGTCCCCTGGTCTTGACTGGTTTTGAGACAGGGTTAGCAAGGATACAGCAAGGATATCAGTAATTCCTGCAGCAATTACAATAATAAATCCAAAGCCTGTGCTACACTGTCTTATTTGAGGAAGGGAGTTCATTGAGCTCTTGCTTTTGTTTCCTAGGGCGCTCTCTGGGGAGAGCAATATTTCTCTCTCTGTAAACCCTTCCAAGGAGAAACACTAGAGAGATCTTGATAACATGCAACAGCACATCTGCAGATTTCCGAGATCATATCTGTCTTGGAGGGCAGTCTAGGCTCTCATCTTTCCTCTCCTCTCTGGAATCACGCTGTTGTGGTCAGTCAGGTCTCCTGTGTGCAGTTCGGGGCAGTGCTGATTGCTGCATGACTTTCTTCCCTTTCCATCAGCACTCAGTTGTTGCTCGTTCCCTCTCCCCGTGCCAGGGCACATAATTGAATCTTCTCTTCTGCTCCTTGTAACAAGACCCAGCTACAAAGGCTAAATGCTTTATTCCCAAGAAAAGCCTTAGAGATAAGATTCACCAGTTGTGGCAGCACAGCGCAGGTCTCAGTAAGAGAAATAAATGTCCCTTCACTCCACGACTATCTTTCCAGCACTTTATCTGCAATGAGCCCAAACACAGTTCTCAGCTATTTGTATTGCTAAATATAATAAAGGAAAAGTCAGCAGTTTCTGAGGGATACACTTCCATAAAAAACAGTTCGATGGCATTTTTCTGCATTAAACACATTATTCAAGGGCTTTTCTCCTTTCTAATATCCAGTTTCTGCTGGGTGTACATGTGGTTGAAGCTTCCCTCAACATATCAGACACCCAGACTGTCACTGAACTGCGGAAAACTCAGTCCAATTGAGGAGCTGGAGTTGTATTTATTAATCTTATTTGAGGATACCTGGACAGTAATTGCCAGAACAGTGACGGGGAAAGGATAATATAGAGCTCTTCTGGCTCTTTAATGTTTGCCTTTTTGTTTTCTCAGAAGTAGCTGACCAGATGGGCCTGGCTGGAACCACCAAGGAAAGTCAGATTGGAGAAACGAAGGAGTTTTAAAGAGCTCTGCTTCAGACTTGCAAGCAAAAGACACAGACACAGCCTGTCCTCCCAAGAAGAGCTCTTTTGAGCACCTCTTTCTCCTTCCCGAAGCTCAAAGACAATGCAGCTTTTCTTCCTTGCTTGCTTGGTTTGCTGGTGAGATGGAAAAGACACCACTCTGGAAACAGTGAGGCTCGGTTCTGTTTTGGGTTCAGTTCTGTTCTCAGTTCTGCAGAGACAAGGTCCGTGTCTCATCACGGAGACCCCAGAGCTCTCTGAGAGCTGGAGGCTGCAGGTGCCTGCACCTCTGCCAGCGGCAGCACATCGCTGGCAGGTTTGAACCTGGACCTGCAAACCACTGCTGACTTACTGAGAGCAGCACTCAGAGACAGATGAGGTTTGGGCCGTGCTTTGCACCTTGATGTAAACACTGTGGTGATAAAGTAATCAAAAATGGGTATACTTGACTGTAAGCTTTAATTAACTATTAATTAAATTTTATTAACCCACTAGTAAAGCTGATTGTAGCAAGCAATGACTAAAAGGCTGCAGTCAAAGCAGTTAATGTATCACTCATTTTTATGTGGAAAGAGGGCTCATCGTTTTCCTAGGATGGCCAATATGTAAGGATCCCTCCTTGCTAAATCAGTCTGGTCGTTTTCCTACATGCCACTGATAAGGAAGTATTTACGAATTTATTCCTAAATTCAAAGTATACTTCAGGCCTTAATTTACTGTCGTAATTATATCACTGGCTCAATTAGTCCCCAATAAAAACGTTATGCTATTGTATCAAAGAAATGTAGTACCTTTGAAGTAAATGGATTCACTTGCAGAGTAAGAAATCTTCCTTTTTACTGTGTTTTCTCATCTGCTGCTTACAGCCACCCTTGTCTTAAATTGCCCTTTTTATTCTGTTCCTTGCAAGCGCAGTTTGTGCCTGAGCTCCGGATGCTCGTGTGGAGTGAAATACTCCTCTTAGCCTTGGGGCTGCATCGGGAAGCTTGGTGGTAACTTTTTCTCGTTAGAGCCTTGCCAGCCTCATTTGCATTCTGATTTACACGCCCTGCCTCCGATGTTTGCTCTGCCACACAAAGGCTACTGGGTCTGTAGGGTTTTTTCCTCGACTTCCTTGCTTTGTTTCCTTCTTGTCAGTGATGGGGGTGTGTTACGAGCTGTAAGGAAACGTGGCTGTACCTTCTGTCCTATAGGTTATCTCCTATTGCATCAGGCAAGGACTGGTAGTGCTCCTCACCTCACTCTACCTACCCCAAACCAGCCAAGACTGACACAAAAAAAGAATCCCTTGTGTCCCTGCAGAGAAATCACTGCAGAACCTCTGGCTGACCCATCCACGGTGTTTGGGTCGGGCGAGCGGACAACGCAGAGCTGCAACGGATGCAAAGTCCTTGTCTCAGAGAGTTCACCCTCCAGACAGGGCAGGAAAAATGGTGAAATTGGACAAACAGTGTGTCAGAGGGATGAGGTAATAGCACAGCAAGGAGAATTTGGCAGGAAATCTATGAACTGGCTAGACAGCACAGGACACAGATCCGTCTAAGAAACGAGAACGCTTTGCCGTGAGCAGCGTTCTTGTGGACATGGAGCTCTTTCAGACATCTTTTGGCATCACTGCCTGTCCTCACTTCAGGGAGCCTCTGGAGGCCTCTGGGTTTGATTTTCAGACTCAGAAACTAAAGAGCCATCCAACTATGCATCCAAAAAGTTGTTCAATATATCTTTGATTGACTTCCGAATGCGTGATAACAAGATCATCTCCAGACCAGAGTCAGGCTCAAAAACCATCACTGAAGTTAGCACTTTCTGAGAACCTCCTCCAAATCCAGAGCTCTGAACTGGGTGACCTTGGAGGGACATGTCCCTTGGCAGCCACCAGTCTGAGGTTCGCTACATTCCACTTGTAGCATAAAGGAAAGTTTTGCAATGAGCCCATTAAAAGACAATTCCCCCACAGAATCGTGTCTCAATTCTGGCCAGGGCCGATTGCACAGCCCCAAAATGTGAGAAGGACAAAACTGTGCCTTATCTGCATCTTCCCTCTTGCAAAAGCCTCTGCCTGTGGTTCGATGTGTTTTAGCTGCCAGTGTTGGTGTCTCCAGTTTCTCCCAGCCCTTGGCAGGGAATGCCATGGGAATTCCAAGCCACACACCAAACACAAATTCCTCATGCTCCCCATATAGTCAATCCAACCATATTCCCAGGCTTGGCTGGGTGTCTGTTTTGTCTGTCTCTGGAGCTGCCATGCCAATGGGTGTCGTAGGTCTGTTCTCCCATCAGGTTGGTGATCTCCAGCCAACTCCCGATGTTCAGCAAAACGTCACCCCTGAACTCCTGTAGAAAACAGTCCCAAGTATCCCTGCTTATCCCTAAGAAGGTTCATTAGAAATGGTCCCCAGTGGCAGTGAAGCTATAATGAGGGAACAGCCCTGTGTCCAAGTGCACAGTATGTGAGATTAATGCTTCCTTTACTGTATTTATCAAAACCAACATATTTGGCATTAAACATTAAAACCTCTAAATATTTTAAACCCAGAGGACATTCTTCATCTTCTTTTCATGTCTTTATGGTGGATGAAGTTATTGGAGCCTACCATTTTCCCTCACCTCACAGCAAAAAAATGCTAAAAACCAAAGTAAAAAAGTGAAATTTCTCTGCATATACTGTTTTCTTAACATCTGACTTATTTATTTTAGCTGACAGTCTCTGTGCCCAGGTCCATGGCTGCCCCCTCTGTGCTACCTGTATTTATCCAGGTGGCTTTGTGCCTATTAAAAAGGGGAATGTAGCAAAATTAATGTATATTTTACAGCAGGAGAGCTGAATTTATTGGTCTCACCACAGAAATTAATTTAGCACTCCCAGCTCCCCCTCACTGGACAATAAAGACACAAAATGAAACTGCCACACAAAGTTTTGACAAAATTCACAGTCATATGGAAAAAAAAGAAGCTATGGGCAATTTACCACCAAATCTGAATCAGCTTTTTATGCCAGTGATGCACCAGTGATAGCATGAAGGGAATTTCTACCCAGTGACCAAAAAACCTACCTGGAGGCTAAATAGAAGTGCAGGGTGAAAAACAAACAGATTTATCCTAATTTCCTTCAGTTTGAAAAATAAATCTGGGTAATAAAGCAGACGATGGGGTTTGTGTAAGGCAGCATCCATTGGCCTCCTGCACCCATTTCTGTGTGAGCAGAGTGATTCTGCATATGTAGGGCCAAAGAATGTTGCTGCACATGGAGATCCAGCAGGGGTGGAAACCACAGCTCAGAGGAAGCAGATGTTATTCTGCCTCTCATCTGGTCCCACACCAGGAAGAATTAAGCCAGCACATCCTCTGGATCAATATATAATTTACATGCCAGTACCCACCTATCTGTCTGCACCCTTGTTTTAATGTTTCCTAAAAGATAAAAATCAAATACCTACTGCCAAAAAAAAAAATCAAAACAAACCCAAGCAAACAGAACAAACAACTTTTTTGTATTGGGGTTGGTTGGGCAGTGGGTGGTGAAAGATTTATCCCGGCAGTAAAGCTGGAAAATGGCTATAAACCTCAGCAGAGTGTCTGTGTGCTGGGTCCGAGGGAGGCTAATTGTTTGTTTGTTCTTCGTGTTTATGGTTTATCTGCAGCTCAGCTGACAGGAAACCTAAACCTGAAGGAAGCAGCACATCAATCGCCATTATCTGCCTTCTGTGCACACACTAAAAATAACGCCAGGCAGGGGGGCAGCTCTCACGCCCAACCCGCAGCGGTGCCAGCCAGAGGGTGCCACGCTCTGTGATTCACCAGGGGTGCAGGGGAAGGAGGGGAGAAGAGCATGGGCTCACCACCATTGAGCTCACCTCCCTCCTGAGCCCCCTGCTGCGGTGAGGACATCGGTGCTGGTTGGACAAGAAAAGAGGCAATGGGATTTTTCCTGCGGCACTGACCCCAAAAGAGAGAAGGTTGTTCTAAAAGCAATGTGCAAGTGCCACCAGCTTTGAAATTCCCTTGGGATTTCATTCCAGTGGTTTCTTATACCCAAAAGGCGCTTGGGTGGTGGAGTGAGTTTCATAAATCAGTGTTTTCAGGCATGATAAGCATTAGTGCACTCAGAGCAGCGCCGATTGCTGTCCTTGTCACCTCCCAGCCTTGATGGGATCTGTGATCTGACTCTCGGGGAGTTTTGTGCTGGTGTGGCATCCAGCCCACCTTGATGAAACCAGCCCAAGCCACCCCTGTGGGGCTTCAGCCCCTCCGAGGAGTGAACATCCTGCTAGAAGGAGCACGAACTCCCTTGTCTTGCCCTGCCCACGGGCACTGAGGATGGAGGCAGGACAGGGGGCTCCTGGGGAGGGGAATGTCCTGGCTGAAGAGCCGAACCTGAGGGAGCATGGCACAAAAGCCTGTCCTAAAATGGTCCAGAACACGGTTGCATCATCTGAGTATGTTTATATCACTGCCAGAAACACACATCCCCCAAAACATCACCCCACAGTGCACTGCACTGCCCCTGTGCCTCTCGCACTGCTGCAGAGATTCTCCACTGGGCTGGGACACCCTCGCTCCCTGCCGGGGCCCTTGGGCAGTGAGGATAGAGCAGTTTTGCTGCACCATAAACTTCTCTTTAGAAATAGTTCTCTGCCTCAGTTTCCCTGTTTCTTCCTTTGCTTCCCTCACTGCATCGCTCCTGACATGTCTGTAAATGCTCTGAGAGGGGCCCGGATGCTGGAGCAGGGATGTGCAGTGCCCCACACACCAGAGACCCAGAGACACCGTAATAATAATCATTGATTTTCCAGTTTACTTCATGTTTCATAGGGTGTTTTGCTGGAAATGATATAAATAGCTGTCTCTGTCCCTATCCCAGGGCACGATGCAGCAACGTATTTTTTCACAGTCCAAGGAAATAAAATGCAAAGTTCATTTCGCAACGATTTAAAAGTTATATTAAGGTCCAGGGTTGGATGAAGCAGGAGCAATGTGCTTGTAACTAGATAACTCCAGAGCTGGAGTGACCGCTGGGGTAAGTCACAGCTGTTACATTTGATTTATCCCAGCTGAGGGGTCCAACCCTGCGCCCCAGGTTTCGGTTTACAGTAACTCTGTGCTCACCAGGAGCATCCTGCAGCAGAACCAACCCAAGAAACACACCCAGGGAGATCCAACTGCTCTGCAGCCACTCCTGGTTCAAAAAGTGATCTTTGGGGAGAGCAATTCCATGTAGGAATGCACTTACTGTATCTGTGATAAATATAGTAACAGAGCATACAGGGAGTGTGGTCCCTCGCCCCTGAGAATTGCAGGAGAGATTATTCATTTTCAGTTTGTTGTACCTTCACACTGGCAGGAATTACTTTAGCCAAGGGGATTTAAAAAATGATCTGTTCATAAACAACTGATCATTCATCCAGACCCAGCGCTGCTAGCATCCCAAATTTCTAGAGGAAAAGGGGATGAGAACCCAAGCACAAGCAGTGCCTGCAAGCCCAGAGAGCCAGGCATTGGCACAACCTTGCTCATTATACTTCCAAGGTATTAAAAAGTCTGGGTGTGATAAGGAAAAAGGAGGCTGTAAAACTTCATCCTTACCTTCCAGATAGTGGAACTGATCTTGCTTTTATTTATGCTGGTGTAAAGCAAAAGTAATTCCATCAGTGCTGCTGGTGCAGAACCCGAGCAGGTGATCTCAGAAGCGTGCCCGGACTCTCGGCTGGGGTTTTCTACTTTTAAATCTATTAATTTGACAAAGATTTTCTTGAGCTGCTGGAACTGCAGATCCAGCCTGCAGGGCTCAGAGTGAAGCGGGGTGAGAATGAAGCCACGTGTGCATCTTTTCTGCATCTTTTATCATCTCCACTTGCATTGTTCTGTTTGACATGATTTTAAAGACAGCTGACCAGGTTTTCCAGGTGGGAAATACAGATGGAGTGGACGTGTACAACCCCAGCATCCTACATGGGAACACGGGTATGTGCTGGGGGTTACCCTGCCAGCAGCAGACAAGGGGCTGGGGGTAACCAGAGTTAAATATGCCCAGTTAAATGCATGTTCCCTGCTTGCAGACTTATTCTCCTCTCACACTTTTTTCCCCCCCAGGTGACAAGAGGAAAACGAGCCCAGATCTGCATGTGCACAAAGGAAAACAAAATCATGTCCTTAACTCAATGCAGGCAATCCTAATTCTTACTCATTGTTGCTACGTTAATTATTACTACTGCTGCACAAAAGGATTGTAAATAGATAACATCACCTTTTCTTTTGCACCACGGTAGTGGGCTTTTTTTCTCCGGCATTTTTCCTTGATGGCACCAATTAAGAAACCACAAGACAAATGTTGGGGAATCGGCTTGCGGGTGGTAATTTTCTTGCCAGCGAGGACGCAGCGCAGAGCCCGCAGCCTGCTGCTCTGCAGGTACCGCACGCTGCAGTGCTGACAGCAGTAAAAACTTGTCTCTGACAGTAAACTAAGCATGTATGACCCGGAAGACATAGAGAGCAGATAAGGGCAGGAACACAGACTCCATTTAGTGCTATTAAAATGGTTAAGTAGACTTACGATCAGAGATGCCAGGCTGAAATTGGAGACGCTCGGAAAGTGAGGAGTGGCAGACGCGTGGCCGGCAAGTCAGGCTGGAACTTGGGTCCCTGAAGTACAGGTGACTTGTCCCGTGTTTCCAGGCTAGGAAATTTTTTAAAAATAAGAACATTTCACTATGAGAAAGTGTTTTTTGCAAAGCAGCATTTCTGGGAACCTAACACAAAAGGGAGAGGCAGCTTCAGCATCACTTTGTGGGACCCTGACATTCATTGCAGTAAAGGTTTATTCTTATTAAAATAGACAGAGGCATTCACAGGTACAAACCCACACTCTGCAGCTCCGCTGACCAGGGTGGGACACCCAGAATTTTAAACAATTCAGTTTGGCTCTGGGTTGTTTGGGGAGGTTTGCAATGAGCACTGGCCCGGGACTCAGTCCTCAGCCCTGGTGCCAGGACGCAGCTGTGACCCTTGTGACACCAGTGATGCCCGGGAGAGTCCGTGACTCTTCCCCTCACTGGCCACCTCCAGTGCCACGGAGCTGTGCTGCCCTCCCAGGACCATCAGGGCAAGGACCACCAAGTCCAGCATCCGAGCACAGCCATAACTAGGCTGCAAAACCCACTTGTGTGGTGTTGGAGAGAACAAACACCTCTTGTTTTATTACCATTTATGTGACAAATTGATTTATGGTCGATAGTGACAGAAAGAGCCTGACACAGAAAAAATATTTTTTTTAATCAAGGAATGATCGCCATAAAGAATGTGCTATATCAGTCAAATCTAGCCTGCTGCAAATACCCTATATGGCAGCATTAAGAAGATGTATTTATTATAAACAACTTTTTAAGATAGCTGAAGCTTGGAGGATTTTGACACAGGAAAGTATGAGAAGTATCATAATTCCGTATGTGTCCAGGCATTGTGGGCTTCTTAATGAAATTTCCAGGGTTTGTGGGATCTCTTGATATATACCCGTTACAGCTGTCACGAGTAGTACAGGTCCTGAAATATTTATTAGTGCTTATTATTTGCCCAACTCCCTGTTGCTTCCCTTGCGCTCCGTTACACTGAGGTTCCCAAACACCCGTCACCCAACCACTGTGTCCCCATCTGATGTCTTCTGTCCCTTCTCTTCTCAGCCTTCCTTCTCTCCAGGAAACTCCAAGGTACTTTCAGAAGGAACCTCACGTCCCACAGCTGAGCAGCCTCCTCTCCTTGTCCCTTGGGTCTTCAGTCCCGTTTTCCCATGCACCCGTTACTTTCCATCCCACTCTGCGGATGCCCGGAACCTCGGCTACTCCGCCAGGACAGCGAACAAGACAGGAAAAAATGAAGGAATAACATTCTTCAAAGGGTAACTCAGCGGGTGGATTTTCACATCTCCCCCAGCACCTCCCTCCTACTCCTCCCAGCCGCGGGAGCGTGTTCCCTGCCCGCCATCCCTTACCCTCCGTCCTATTACAAACACAGCAGTCCATCATTTGTTTCCTGTCCTTGAGGCATTGCCAGTGTGTGACCTGCCGAGCTGGCTCCAATTCTTCACTCCATTCCTCGTGGCTGGTTGTTTCCCCATCCCTCTGTGCAATAGCAAACAGATGCCGTCCACGACTTCGCTCCGTGTGTTTTATCTTCCACTCTATCTTCTGAAGCAGTGTTCCTTTTTAAATTCACATTTGTGCTGGGTTTGAAGATTGCCTGTAGAAAAAAAGCTGGGGCTAGTTTATGTCAGGAAGGTTTGCTCAGTAAAATTACAGAAGTAAATGAAGCCACCAACAGCAAGAATCAAGACTAAGGTAAGGAAAGAGGAGCAGGAGAAGTACTTCTTACTTGGAAAATTTGATCCAAGAAGTTCTTTTGGATCTTTCACCCCTTCTAATTCTAGGGAATTTGTCCAAACCAAAAATATCCTAATTCATGAGAACAACTCACATGCATAAAAGAAGTGGAAAGGCTGCTGTTTCCTCACTTACAGTGCTTCTCTTTTGTCCTTTCCTTGTTTTATATTGAAAACAGTGGGGGTGATAAATAAGTAAGACAAAAGAGAAAGAAAACTGCTTTACTCCTTTTTTTTTTTCTCTTTTCAGAAGTTTTTTTAAGAATTTTGGCTCAGTATGTTCCATTTAGTGCATTTTCCCTGTGCCCAGCAGAATTAGTGCTACCTCCCTGAAAAGCAAAGCAGGAATGGCCCCAGGAGGGAGGAGAGGTGACTCTCCCCAGACATTATCTGGCAAAGGCAGTAGCTGTTTTGGGGACAAACAATGATGAATTGGCTCCAGCTCCTTGCCAGAGCATTAGGCAAGCAATGTAGGACCATACAAATCAGCCCTGCCTATTCCTGGTTGCTTTCGTGCCCCTTCACCTCCTAAATGTGCCAGTGCCCGAGGTGCCCTTTCCTGGCTGCTTGGGTATGGATGGCGTTGGCTTTCAATGGACGTAGCCAAAGGCAGACAGATGGGGAGGCGAGCGCGGCGCCGGGCTGGGCTCTGATCCTCCCCTCCAGCCTCCGGACCTGGTTCTGCAGTGTCTGTGTGTCCTTCGCTTTCTGCAACCTGCACTCAGCCCTGCATTGCAGCAGCAGAGGAGTCCCCTCGCTGCGCGGCTCCCGCGGCGGCTGCACCAACCTGCAGCTGGCTCTGAGGTGGGGGGAAGAGGCAGGGAAAGGTCCCAGGGCACCCAGAGCCTCGTGTCTCCAGCAGAGGTTTCCCCAACCCAGCTCGGAAGGCTGCGCAAGGGCATTGGGAAGCTCTTCTGTACCGGAGCGAGCTCCTCAAGGAAAGAAACCCATATTTTCTACTTGTCCTAGGGTGAGACAGTCTCTGTCAATGCTTTACGAAATATATATATATATTTACTTAGGCTCATCTATATTTCTGTGTGCTGCAAAGCTACTCTGGACAGACAGAGAGATATTCACTTGGCAGAATCATTCCAGCAATGAGATCCTGGGCTGACGGGATTAAAAACTGTCATCCCTGATTTGGGGGGTTTTCTTTCTGACATCCATCTTCCACACAAGCACCCCCTGATTGGAAGAGGGAAACAAGCACCGCCAAACCTTTGGAACAGCCTCTCCATTGTGGCTTGAAGTAGAAAACGTTGGGTGCCAAATTTTTTACTGCAGTGTAAATTAAAATGCCTGGACTAAGATGATAGACACATCGCATGGAGATCAGCACAGCCTCCTGCCTGGGAAGAGACATTTTACAATAAAGAGCAAATGATTCCCAAAGGCATTATCTGATTGAGAGGAAAAAAAGAATAAAATACACCACAACCAAGGGGGATCAGGAGACTGGTGCCAAGGTCTCTCAAAGCCTTTGGGTGGCTTGAAGGGGCTGGAAAAGGCTTGTGGCTCCCAAGCATGAATCCTGCCCTTGCAGACATGCTGCAGATATTTGTCTCTCCCAGTGTGATTACACTCCAAAAAGTGACTTATCATTACTACCCTTGTGGGATTCTGGGCTTATAGGCTCTAGTTCATTTTCCAGGTTAAAAAAACACCCACATGAAAAACATGAAGGGGTTTTGTTTCTTTCTTTTGTTTTGGGGGGATTTTTTTTTTTTCTTTGCTTGGTTGTTTTCTGGCTGGCAGCTCAGCAAACTCGCCCCGGTCTCTGGGGGTGAAGAGGAGCCAGAACTTCTCCCATCAGTGGGACACAGTGATGGGAAGGGACGCAGCTCCTGCCCTGAAATCACTGCTGGGTGTCTATGCCCTTCTAACAGGGGTAAAATGTAGTAAGAGACATATTCTATCCCTAAAGTCAGCAGGCCTGAGGATGAACACTCAGATCTGTAGGAAGCTGTTGGTTTTGAGGGCACATCTGATGTGTGACCACACTTTAACCTGATTGGGTTCAACAGCAGGACGTGGCAGGGACCAGCTCTTTTGTGGTTTTTTGCAGCGGATGGTGATGGCACAAACCTGCATTTACACCTAACCAGAGCAAACACGGACCTGCTCAGCAGGGAAAGAGCCTTTCCTCCAGACAGGAGAGGAGTTAACAGGAGTCTCCAGGGCTTCTACATAAGTGTATCACAGAGTTGGGGCCGTTTGGGTCATTTATTTGATTTGGCAATTAGGTTGCTCAGGGATGATGCTCAGCTCCTATAAGGCAGAAGGAATTTCTATGGCTTTGCTTCAGGTTCTCAAGCTCTTTGTGATTCCTGCAGCTCCCAGCATCCCATTGAACCCCCAAGCTGGTCTGGGAGCAGGAGCTGACCCCACCAGTGCTGGGAACAGCAGCTCAGCATCCCTTAATCACTGTTTCTACCCTGGGCGTAGTTTCTGCCTGGCACATTTGGGAGCAAATCTTGTGGCATTGCACACATGAGAAATTCAGGCAAGAGGAGCAAAGAATTGAACATTTCCAGGGATGCTGCAGGCACTGGTGTATTTGTTCATGTTTGCATACAGTGTCTCTGCTGACATATATATGTATTTATTAATCCACACCTGACTTGGTGCCTGCTCTGTGCTGCCAGGCCCAGCCACACAGGTCAGCAGCAGGGATCAGTTTTCAGTGTTATTTCCCCCAGTCGTGTGTGAGCAACACTCGCTATAGAGGCTGCAGCCTCACACTCCCAGTGAACTGTGAAACCAATTTAAAAAAGACATTTCAGGAATTAATGCAATGCCCACTGCAATCACACGTTGGGCTGCTGAGGAGGCATATTCCATCCTGGAATTTGTTACCTGGCCAGACCATTCGTCACTGCACAAGAAGCGAAAACTTCCCCACCTTGTAGCCCCTCTGTGCAAGGACAAGGGAGGAATATGGACAGGCTGAGACGTTTTAATCATCTTGTTGAGGTTTTAATCCTGCCCCCAGTTCTCTGGAGTCAGTACCATCCTGTGCTCTAGGTTTGCATGTTTAAGGGGTTTTTTAGCAATTGCCTCAATAATTAGCCCCTGGCACCACCTCACTCTCCCACGTGGCTCTTCAGTGGGAGATCACGAAGGGTTTCACAATGTGTGTGAAAAATTCAGCTGTTGCATGAGGAAACTGAGGCAGGGAGAAGCTGCCAGGCCCCAAGGGGGTGGGATGGGGCCAAGGGCCATGTCTCCCCTGGGAGCTGTGCTGCAGAGCAGCCAGCTCAGTACTGCTCGGCTCCGGGGTGCCGCTGGCAGGAGCATCCCAGCTCCCAGGAGCCAGGTTTCAGAGGCCATTAGGTGCCTAATGATGCAGGCAGACACCTGGTGGCATTTGCACTGGGAATGAGGTGCTTTACATGCCTCGGCACCTCTGAAAATCCCACTAGGCTCCTACCTGCAGCTGTAAGCGTCTGCAAAAGCCAGAATATTTTCAAACTGCTGCCTGGGAGGCTGCTCTGGGCTGTACAAAAGGCTGTTTTTGCTGCAGACGTGGGTCTTCAGCAGGGGAGAGAAGGGCTGGAGGGCATCACGTGTCAAGCAGTCCCTTACAAGGAAGACCCATCGCCCCGAGCTCCCCCCTGGCCACCACCCACAGGGTCCCAAAGCTCGGCGGGTGCACACAGAGCTGTCACCACGTCTCACCCGCTCCTCCAACATTGCCTTTGGGTGAGTTTAGCTGTTTCTGAAGAAGAGTTTAGCACAAGCTCCATCCTTTTTACACAACCACTCCATAGCTGTGCCCGTATCTGCTCACACTCCCTGTACCTCCAGGCGCAAGGTCCACTACCCATTGCAGGACAGAGGCAGGTGATGATCCCTGTGGACGGGAGGGTGCAGGGAGGAGTTGGCTGGATGCCATGTCTGGACATCCTTCACATGCTCATGAACATCTCGTGGGGTTTACAAACATTGTGGGCAGCAATTTTGGCAGAAGGGCTCAGGAGACCTCAGCTGGGGTATGGTTTGGATAACAAATACCTGGGGGACCAAATGGCTCAGGAAGGGGAAGCGTGGGGGAGTTTCATAAATGTTCTGATGCTTCTCCGCTTTCCACCTGCTCCCGTATTCCAGTAATAAGCAAAATCTGGATGCCTCACCCCGTCTTTGAAAAGGCCCTCACTGCTTTGCACCTGCTCTGAGCCCCACTCAGACCTCAGCCCAAACCTCCCTTGCTAGACCTCCTCCAGCAAATAATCCAGTAATTTATTCTTAAAACCAATATTCCTAGGTGACTCCCTTAATAAGGAATTTATTTCAATGCTATTTGGCAAAACGTAGGAGTCACACCTCCTGGTATATGGTTTATTTTCCAAGTTTGTGGGAAACAGGCAGAGAAAACGAATGGCTTCAGTAACTGTAAAATAATCTATAAGGCAGAGTGTGCCTCCTCATCTTCTTTCAGAAGGTTTTATTCAGCTCAGGCTTTCTATACGATACAGTGATGAATGAAATACCCAGGAACAGCACAAAGTAACATTATTTATGGAGAGTAGTAAAAGAGCATCCCCTTTCTTAGCATGCAATTTTGGTAACAGCAGAATTTCGAGATTAAAATTAGATTCCTCTCACACAATTTCAGTTCATCCCAAATCTAAAAACAGGTCTTGTGCAGAAGTGGTGTTTGCTTGGTGTTCCCAATGTTCCTCATGCCTTGCAAACATCCATCCCTTGGTAAAGGCAAAGACTGGAAGACCATGAACACAGACTGAGCTCCCCAGTCATCCTCCCCACTACACGTATTTTCTCGTCAGTAAGCACTAAATCATCCATAAAGTCACACCCCACCATCACCTGTGCTATTGAAAACTAAACTGAGTAAAGAACTGGCCTTTATCACAACTCAGTAATTTGGTGAGCCCAAATCTTGATCCCTGCGACTGACGGCCACTGCTTCAAAGTTAATTTGACCCCTCACTGGAAGGGTATTGTGCTCAGGATGGGTACCTGCCTTTCAAAACTGCTCCTCCTGGCTCCAAATTCATTCAGCGCTTTGCAAACCTGCTAAAAGTTTGAGCTGAGTGGTGCCAGCTGACTTTTGTGGAACGTACCTTGGTACCTCGTTGAATCAGGGTCCCCAATTAGAAGGGCTTTATTTAGAAAACCGTGAAATAATGGAATATTTTGTCTTGGAGAGGACCTTTAAAGGTCACCTAGACCAATCCCCCTGCAACGAGCAGGGAGACCTTCCACACGCCTCATGCTTGCTAAGCCTGGGATGAAAACCCTCTTTTTTTTTTTTCGTTTTGAAATGGTTTGTTTGCTAGTAAATTCATAGTACGGCTGAGGTAGCACATTTGTGTTGTTAGGTACAAAGATAATGGAGGATTAAAATGCTGACAAGTGTGTAGAGAGGAAAATGATTTGGTTACCTCTTAGCGATGCAGCAGCAGCTGGAGTGAGCCCTGCATCTGTGGCTGCTTCCAGGCAATTACTGCTCCCCTCCCAGCGCTCCTGACAAATGCTGTTCCTCTCCTGCTTTGAACTGTCAAATGCAAAAGTTGCCATGAGAAGTGGTTTCCCTCCTTTGGCCTTTCTTTCAGCTTTTCTGTGATCCGTCTGGAGTATTTCCACAGGGAAAAAATCCAAGCATTTTTTGCGGTGGAAATTCCCCAGGCGGGAGGGTGAGACGAGCGTCGGCACTCAGTGCCTCTGTGAACTTCACAGGTTTTCTCATGAAATACACCAAGAGACTTTAATACTACCTTTAATTCGACTTTAACCATGTCTCCCAATTCCAGAGTGTGGTTTTCCCGGTATTCCCAATGGCCGTGCCAAGAGCCCATTACTCGGGTGAATGAACTCCCCTTTGGGCCAACCATCGCCTCCCTTCTGCCACCTCCAACTCTTGTAAAAACAAACACGGGCTCCCTAAGTGCAATTAGCATCCGAGGAATGCTGAGAGAGGGAGATTAATCATTCATAAACTAAACAAATACTGTTCTGATCCCATTAGCCAAGAGACAGCGTCTCCCGTTAATTTACTTCTGTTTGAGGTGTATCTATTAACCCCTTTTAATCAGCTATTATTCTAGTTAAACTCTTAGCTGGGCTTGGTTATCGGAGGATGGTACCCTTCTGACATGAGATCAAATTAAGATTATGAAAGACTTGTCAGGAATGAAGAGCCTTGCATTCGTAATTAAGTTATAACCTAATTTTCAAAAAATGAGGTGTGCTTCTGAGGAGGGCCCCACAGCACTGCTTCTCCTGAGCATCCTCTTCCCTCCACGGAGGTCTCTGTGCTGAATTTTGTCAGCCTAAACTCAACCAGACAGGTGTCATCATCGTCTGCCTTAATGTGCTCACCCCCTGACACGTGCAGCTCTTCTCTGTGGCTTCCTTTGTACCTACGACACAGCCGAAAATTTAATTTTTTTTAAGATGTCAGAGAGGCACATGAAGTTAATACACTTACCAGTTTGCAGCCCTCCACTTAAAGTCAATTACTGGCAGCGGATCCGTGTGTCCCGGCAGCGGGAATGTCTGCGGCGGGATGGGCTCTCCCAGCCTCCTCATTTAGGGAGCACGCTGTCGAGGGAAAATTTAATATTTTAGACTGCTGGTAGCAGTGTATTAGATCTCCAGGTTTCTGAGGTCATTCTCAGTGAGTAGCTTCTTCCTGCCCACTTCCATGAGCAGGACCAGCTGGGAGCTGTGTGGGGACGTGTGTGTGCCCTGAAGATGCTCCAGCATCCCGTGTGATGGCACCTGGTTGTGGCGCTGGCGCCGGGTCAGAGGGAGCAGCCAGGCTGAGCAGGGCAGCGAAGGATGCTCTCCTGCTTTGGGATCACTGTGCTGCGTTTAAAGCCATAAGGGAATTCCAGTGGAACAAGGGGCCCAGCCTGGAGCAGGCAGTGGCCGGGTGCTGGCTCTGCTCCAGGTTTTCAGCCCAAAAGTGAGTGGTGAGAGGAAAAGGCTGTGTCCTGTGTCATGAGAGCCACTGCTCACTCAGCCCCCAAATTTTCCACTTTTCGGATGTAGGGCACTGCCAAAGAAGAGCTGGTTTTTCCTCTGTGGGCAGCCCCAAAGGGCCTGGGGCCGAGCCTTTGGAAAAGGCAGCACTGCACCCGCAGAGGAAGGGTTGATGCTCTGGAAATAAGAATTTTGATTAAATTGCTCAGTTTCTATTTTAAGAACCAGAACAGCTCAAATGGATTTCATTTTCCTCCAACTGAGAACAGAATTTTAAGAAAAATTTGCAATTTAAGCCTGAAAATCTTAGTGCCAATTACATCCATTTCCACACTGGGGATCACTTCCATGACAACTCCGCGCAATCAACCAAATAAAGGAAAAGGAGGAAAGTCTCACCTGAGCTGTCCAGCTCCCAATTAGCAAAAAGTAAATAACTCTTATTTTCTCTCTCTTGCTTCCTGGGCTGTGATGGCTGATGAGACTGGTGAGATGAGAGCCCTCCCTTCCTGCTCCAGTGCATAAATACTGCATCTTCAGGGATTCACTCTGGTTAATTTAGGAGCTGCTTGAACTTTGCTTAAAGGCGCCTGCGTGTTACTATCCCTCGGAGTCGCCCGATGTATTTGTCATAGCTGAACCTGCAGTTCATTAGAGGTACAGAGTCAGCTAATTACTCCCAGAAAATGTAGTATAATTTTATGAATTATGCATAAAATATTAACTACTTGTGAAGTTCACAGATATCTATGTAGGGGCTGCAGGGCAAATGCTTCCCTGCTTGAGGGCTATATACAAACTGGAAACAAAAAATACATATATTTAATCTGGTGTTGCAGGCAGGGTGGCCGCACACCAAGGAGTGCCATGGAGCTGTGGGGTCCCCTCCAGTGCTCAGCCCATGGAAGGGGCTGCCAGGCTCAGCACTTTTCCAGGCTGGAGTTTACAGTGAAGTCCCCGTCAGTGGAGCCTCACATTCTAAGCCAAGCTGATTTGGGAAGGCCTGTGCTGAATTGCATGGATATCGGCCAAAGTACTGCCTTTCCCCAGCAGAGAGGTTCTGGTGCACTGGATCTGGAGGTACCCATCCTTCTCTCAGGCCAGGTGCACTGGAAGGACAAAGCCTCACCACTCCCAGCCCAGGGGAAGCCCTCCTCTCCCACAGACACGGCAGCAGGACGTGATCCAGGATTTGATCCATGGACATTCGCTTCAAAGATGCAGATCAGCAGCAACAGTCCTCCTCTGACAGATACTCATTTCAGAGTTTGCCAGTATACTTTGGAGACATAAAAATCAATAGAAGAGAGGGAACAATAAAGTTTCATTGTTCAGTAATGAGGTAGACGGCATCTATCACAAACTCCCAAAGTGCTGCTCACTGCAGGATTCTCCTCCACTGTCTCCTCCTGGCTGGAGATAAAGAGCCTCTGGCACTGGAGCTGGACCTCAGCTAAATAGAGAAAGGCTTAGCTGGGAGAAATAGGAATTCTGGAAGCTGAGCATCCCTCCGTGGCCAGACTTCATTGCTTCTTTGTCTTGCGTGCAATATCGTAGCAGCATCCTGATGCTTTCACCTCAAGATTTTGAGACGGTTGCTGAGTTCCAGGTCTTGACCCTCCAAAGGGTTCAGGAGCTCATGCAGTCATTTATTCTATTCCCAGCACGAGGATGTGCCCCCATCAGCATGGCTGAGGGTCATACAGCAGTCAGCCTCTGTGCACAGCTGGTGCCAAGGCACTGGCAGCGGCGGGAAGCTGCGGCCCCCTGGACAGAAGGGGGGACACCAGAGGAGTCACCTCAAACCCTTCAGCTTCAAGGGTGCTGGTGCAAGTTATTTAATTTTTTAAAACACCACGTGGTGTTTGGGAGCCCACGAGCTGCCAGGGTGGTGTTTTGGAGCTCAGTGCAGGGGTGGGACTGGCAATGCAGGTTCAGGCTCTCGGCTCCATGCCTGTGGGTCTCCAGCTGCTCGCCCCATCTTCAACACACGCATCACCCAGAAAAGCATTTCTTCCCTGCACCCACAGCAGCTTTTATAAAATAAGCTGTGCTTCATTTAGTATTAACATAACTTTAGGTCACTTGTCTTTTTTCTCTTGTTTTGTTTTTCCCCTGCTTTTTCTGGTGAAGAAGGGGAAATGAGCTGCTGGTTGCATGGAATTCTTTATGCTTTACCCAGAAAAACCTTTAAAACCTGAAACAAGGCACATGCTGCAGTGACCAGAGGAACACAAGCTTGTCTCTTCCTGCTCCCTTGTACAGTCACGCTAACAGGAAGAAATATGCAGTCACCCTTGCTGCATATTCTGGCAGGGTTATTGTCAACTTATTATTTTTTGACTCAGAGCCAAAAAAGAAGGGCATTTGCATCTTGCAATTTTGCTGTTTGCTTGTCTTGCTTATGTTGCTGGAAATGACCTACAAGGAGTCAGCAGCAGGCAGCGAGGACAATACAGGAGTGGAAAAGAGATGAAGCCGGGAAGTTCACATCTCACCCTGAAACATCCTACAATATTTAGTTAGTGGAAAGAGAGCAATTAAAAAGCACATGGATGTTGCATCTATAGATTTATTCTGAATTTTCAGGGGTTTGTGTCATAAGACAGCACATATGGGATTTGGATTTCTCCCTGAAAAAAAACCCACCACACAATTAAAATAAATATAGCAACCAGATGCTAGACCTGTACATGGAGATGACTCTCATTAACATCCATGCAGTCAATGCAGAAAAAGGAACCACCTTGCTTCCTTTCCTTTGTTTTATCTTATATCCTGTCTTAACAAAATCATTTTGCATCTTAAAATCTGAGGACACTTTATTGGAAGACAGCAGAATTTACATAGATGTGATAATGAAACTGCACAAATATAATTTACTGTAAGTGGCACTGAATTATATAAGTAAGAAAAGGTGAGGATCTTCGTCAAATACTGCCTCTCACAAAAAAAAAAAAAAAAAAAAATGTCCTGAGAATAATATCTTCTTATACACAGTTTTGCATAACTGCTCTGTACATCTGACAGGGCTGGAAAATACTTTTTCTTTTAGGTGTCGAAGCCTCAGCAGTGAGTGAAAGAGTGGTGCACTCTGCAGTCTTTGGTGCAATGCCTGGTGCATTACGCTCAGGCTGCGAGACACCTCCTCTCTGCTTAAGAAATGGTTAATTTTCAAAGATAAGGAGAGTTGCTGTACAGCAATCAAATGGAAGCTAACGCACACCTAAGGCTGCAGGCAGCAGCTCTCCGAGCTGCTGGCATCGCATGAAGAGTGAAAAGAAAAAGAAATAAAAGAAACCTGAATGTTAGCTGTGTGAAGAAATTATTCTCCATCCACACACCCCTCTGCTCTGACGACAATAAAACTTTACACGCATGTTGGTGTTGGCCCATACACTTCCAGCATGATTTTAGACACCGGAGCACCTACAAAAGAAGGAGGAAAAAAAAAAAAAGAACTGGCTTTGCAAGAGGGGGGTTCCTTCTCACCTGTCTCCTTCACAGGAACAATCTTATCGAAGTCCCTGGAGTTATTTTCCTGCACGCAGGCAGCGGGACTTGATGGAGGAGGAGAGCAATAGGGACAGGCAGTGTGCAATTTATGTGGGTGCAGGATGTATGGAGACCCAGCCCCGAGTCACTGCAGGATTCAGATGCACTGAGGCACCGACACAGATGCAGAACACCTTTAACTTCATTTACTTCCCTGGCTCTGGGAAAGCAAAAGCAGAATCCAAGCGTTGCAAACACCCCAAATCCCTGTTATCAGTAAATCTCTCCTTGAAATGTCTGATCTCATCAAAGGTCCATTTCCAGGTCGCTGTGGTTGTCCCCTTGTGCCACGACCCATTGAAATCCAGGGATGCCTTGGTGACCTATGTCTCAAGGTCGCAGTTTTATGAACTTGGCAAATGTGTTTCTTATTCCTCTTCTTTTGAACACTCTTCTGGTGACACTCCTGGAAGGCAGCCTTACACTGCAGCTGTCTTTTGGGCTTAATCTGGAGGATTTTTCAGGTTGGGTTGCTTTTCTCAGGGTAAAGTGTTCTGGCTGGATGGCGTCTTACAGGGGAACATAATTTCGAGGCAGGTTCCATCCTCTGTTCCAGGTTTGAAAACAACTGGGAGCAGGAAGGAGTGAGAGGCTGCTAAACAAGGCTCTCACACCTAATTATCATCAGGCAAAATTAAATAAAAGAGAAATGTTTATGCAGTTAGTAATTACCAAGCACAACATTGGGAGAGCAGCTTGGGCAGATCCCTCCGGCCGAAGTGGAGGCTCCGTAGGAGAAACAGGCAAAATGTTTTTATTCCCTTCTTCAGTGAACAACTCTGTGAATCCTCCACTTCATGATTATTTATTTCTGAGGTGAGTAATTATCAGCTGTGGAGGGAAAGCTGCTGCGGTGTGAAGTGCAGTGGAGCTCCGAGGGGCGGGAGGGATGCGCGCACGGACGCGCCCTGCCAATGTCAGCCAAGGCCACCTGCAGCCAGAACGGTTCTTCTAACGACAGGCGAGCCCAAAGAGGGGACAAAAGAGAGGGACCACAGTGTGTTTCTCTCTTTTAGAGCCAATGGGAGGCTAAAATGGCTGCTGCACCCAAGGGGAAGGGATGCTGAAGCGTCCCAAAGGACTTTCCCTGCCCCTTGAGTGGAGCAGGAAGGCTGAGGGCTGGTTCACAGTCGGTGCAACCTCAAAGCGGGTCTCAGCCCCCAGCTGATGAGAGCGTGGTCACACATAAGTCATTTTAAAACACACCATCCATGAGCGTCCCTTCTAAAAATAGCAAGTCAGAGGAGCAGCGTGAGGTTCCTTATCTTCCCACAGGCAAGTCCCTGACTGGCTCCCCGGGGAAGAGGGACCGGAACCAGCTTCACAGGCAGCCCCCAGACACCCATCACTGACTCAGCAACTTCAGGCAGCAGAAAAAAATTATTCCAGGAGGTTAAATTGATTGCCAAGGAGGTCCAGCAAACCTGACAGCCTCCGAGTGGCTCAACTTCATTTAAGTTATTTCAAGGCAATTCCAGGAGGGCAAAGAGGGGAGCGGCACAGGGAGTCACCGATGGCCAGCCCGTTCTTAAAGAGCACAGCCGCATTTTCTGAGGTCATTCTCTTTTCTATTTCTTCTTCAGGAATAAAATTTCTTGCAGAATGAACCCTTTTTCTTTTCTGGTTTTTTTTTTTCCTTTTTAATGCCTGGATGGACGTTGAGGAAGGCAGGCCCGCTGTCCAAGCTCTGATCAGGAAGCAGGAGCATTGCTGGGTGACTGCATTTCAGAAGGCTACAGCAGAGCCCACACGCAATACCACAAGCACTGCAATTAACTATTGCACTGTTGGATGCCAAATAAATTACCTGAGTGGCTGCTCTGAGGCACTTAGGCTATGGAGCAGGCAGATGATGTACTATTTGCCAGATATTTTCATAAGTAGGAGATAAGAGAGGCTGGAGGAGAGCAAATCAATGTCTTTTTTAGATCTATGGTGCTTGAAGCATCTGTCAATGCTGAAGAGTAAATATTTACTTTTCAACATAAAGTCCATATAATCACTTTTCTATCAGTCACTTACTGCTCCTGAGTGTTTCTTACTACGATGTTGATATTTGCATTAGCTACTTACCCTGGCTCTCAGATTCATACAGTTGTCAACTGCATTTAGACTTCAGCTGAGAATCCCCGGGTCCTGTACCACAGCTGCTGCAATTGCTAATGGCAATTGAAAAGAGAAAGCTGTGATATTTCCTACAGCAAATAGCAGGCAGAGATAAAGACAGAGCTATGGCATGAAGGTTATAATAATAGGCTCCCTTGTGCTTATTAAATTAAGAGTCTCATTGGATTCACAGTGTGCAGTTGGGGACAAGACACAGTGAGGAAAACTTAAATTTGGGGAAAGGAAATGTTATTAAGGCCATTTTATTGCTGGGAGAACTGAGGCACAGAAGTTGAAAGTGACCTTGCTCAAGGTCAGATGAAGAATTTTCTCAGAGATTGAGAAACTGAACCAAAATCTAAAATCTGAGGGTTCAGCAAATTGCCACAGGACCATTTCTCCTCCTTGTACACTCAGAACTGACTGAAAATCACCTGTGCAAATGTGTTCAGATGGGTGGAGAGAAGAAGCAACATTGTTTGACCGGAGCAATAACCAGGACTCAATGCAACTCTGGTATGGATGGGGAAGACAGGGCCACAAGCCAGCATCAGGTGCAGCCAGTGGCCAGGAGTGGACACTGCTTCAGCCAAGTGTCCCTGCTCAAAGACACCAAAGGAGTCAATTAAAAATCTTCAGAAACAACCCCAAATATCCTGCAAAAACTCTCAAACAGCAGCTACCATCTCAACCGTCAAAAATTGCTTTTCAGACTTTGCAAACGCGGAGAGAACCAAGAACTGGTGGGGCAACAGGAGGCAGCTGGAGCAGGGCAGAGGCATGGGGTGCTCAGCTGGGTACCCTGTCTATGTGACACCGAGTTTGCACTCCTGCAGGGTTTATTCCCAGTGTTTTTGGAACAGCCAGAGTGAACCACGGAGTCTGGTGCATTTTCAGGACAGTGTTGCTCCAGCAGAGTGATTGTGCTGCTGTGCAAGGCTGTGGTGCAAGGTGCATGATGCCCATGGGCCTCAAGGCTTTTTTCTCATTCTTTGCAGCACAGAGGGGAGGTGAAGGTTTGCCTGAAGGGTGGGTACTTGTGGTGAAACCTCCGCACAGCTCTGCCTTGCCCACTTCTGCCCCGGCACCCAGAGAGTTCCCCCAGCACCACCCAAAGAGTGGGGCTGGGAGCCCAGGAGAAATAAACCCTGCCCATGGCTAATGAGCGAGGTTAATTCCGAAACTTGTGAAAAAAACCCTCAAAATCTCAGCCAAAGAAATAAACATGGTTTATGGTTTAAAAAGCCCCAACAATAAACTTTGCTGGGACATCAATCTCAGCTTACATCTCTCCTGGCCCTGCTCCTGTGTACGAAACGCTGCGGGCCAGATTCTGGCTGAGCTACTCCTGCTCGCTCCCACCTTGCTTTACAAGCGGTAATTCAAGTTGATGGAGCTCTTCATAACAAAAAGCTGCTTCTCGATGTGCGGGTGGCAGGACGTGGCCAGCAGATCAGCATTTCGTGCCTGCCCGCTGCTTCCCCCCTTCTCTCCCCTGTCTCCCCCCATCCCTCCCGCAGCGAGTGGTCAGCGTTCTCACCGCCCCGGCGTGTTGACATGCCAGAAATATCTCTGCTTCACTGCCTGTGCTCTTGGAAGTATTTTGCTGCTCTCTCACCTCTCCATGAGAGAGACACATTCATCTGTCAGCTTATCGGAGGAATTTCCAACAATCTGTGGCAATGCTACAAGTCTCAATCTTGCTGTAAGTACCTAAAGCCAATTAGCATACAAGATGTTTCCCTCTCACGTAGTGCACCACTGGCCTAAGGGCTTTTTTTTTCCTGTACATCGGGGGTTTTTTATCTTTTTTCTTTTTTTTTTTTTTTTTCAGGGCTGATAGCAGTTGAAGCACACAGCGACATCCATCCGGCATAGAAGGGGAATGGGAGAGGATCCAAATGGATCAGCGAGGACTCGTGTTCTCCCGATGAATTCCTCAGTCACTCATCCGGTGGCAGAGGGATGCAGGGGACTGGGGGGATCCCTCTGAGCGGAGGGAGGCGGGGGGCCGGGAGATTCCGCTGCGCGGTGACAGAGGGATGCGGGGGACTGAGGATCCCGCTCAGGCGGCGGCAGAGGGATGCGGGGGATTCCCGCTGCCTGGTGCAAAGGGATAAAGCTGACCCGGGGGTCTCACTGCCCGCAGGGTTACGGCGGTGCGGGGAATGGGGGTCCCGCTGCCCGGGGCCGGAGGGATGCGGAGTGCCGGGGACGGGGGGAGCGGTGCCGCTGCCCGGGGCCGGAGCGGCTGGAGCTGCTGTTTCCCACGAGTGCCCTCTCCTGGAAAAGGCTCCTCTCCACGCGTGCCCGGCCCGGACACAACGACGGAGGATGTCGAGGTTTAAGAGCGGTGAAGTTTCCCGTCTCCTCCCCCTCCCCGTTCCCTCTGGCCCGTGCGCGCACAGCTCGGTGCCAGAAATCCTGCCGGTGGTACTTCTCTCCAGCCATACCCTTACATTTATTTTGGGGCATAATTAATCCTTTTGGCGTGCCAGCTTTCTCCTGCCAACGGAGCCCAAACGCTGTTTCGGGAGGGTTGTCCTTGCCCATGTGCTGTCAGCTGGGTGATGGCCAACAAACTTCGTCCTTGCTATCAGACATCCAGCATGCCTTGAGTATCCTAAAGGATAAGGGACACTTACCTTCCACATTCCTGGGTATTTTATTTGGAATAGATCCATGCATTTCCCAAAGATTGGATTCAAAGACTCAAAGCTGCTGCAGCAAAGCTGGCCCACAGCCCTGCGGGGTGTTTCTCACTGCCCTGAGGTTGTTTCTCACCCTCATCTGGAAACGAAGCTCTGATATGGGATGCTGCTCCTGGAGTTTTTTAATATGGATGAGGATTGGGATACCCTCTGCACCTCTTCCCTGTAAGAACCTCTCCCTTCCCACCTCTGCCACCAGTCAGCGCATTCCAGGATAATGAATCCTTAAAAATCCTTTTATTTGAAACGGGAGCATAAGCACTTTTACCACCGTTCTATCAATAGTTATTCGTACAAGCAATTAAAACACCCAGTGAACCGGTGGCTGCTCAGGAGACAAAGGTCCTTCCCTCCACGACATCCTGGCAGATGAACCAGTTAAAAGGAACTCAGGCCAATTTAATTCTTGATAGATAATGATGTGAGTTCTCACCAGGGATCTGTAATTTTCTATTGATGAAAACCTGCCTTTTCTGATTTGCAGGGTTATCTGTCTTTCTCAACTTCAGGCTCTTGCCAAACTCGCAGGCAGCCCTGTGAAAGTGCTGTGTCCCACAAGAGCCATGTATTTTAATATGATGTAGTTTTCTTTGCCCTGGAACCAGGATCAGTTCTCCATGCTGACAATCCATAAAAGACCTAATGACCCATCTGAGGAACATTAACCAGCACTGTGGCCATTCCAGGCAGAGCGTTTGTTTGTTTGTTTTTTGCCCCCCTGCCTGGGAGCCTAACTTCTGGAGAGGATCTTTGTGGGTGAGTTGGATCTTCAGAGATCTTTTAGTGTTGAACAACTGAAAATCAGGCTGAAGGGTGGCTTAGGCTTTAAATTTAAACGCCTTATTTATCAAGCCAAGCTTTGTTAAAGAGCTACAGTGTGCTCTGGAAGGGTCAGCAGAATGCAACAGCCTCCACATACCCTAAAAAGTGAATTTTTCAGGCAAAAGCACATTATTGCTTTCACCAAGAGCTTGCAAAAGTGACTGCTAATTCAAAGGATTTTTTTTCTTCTAACTTAATTGTCTCTGCTTATAATTTAGTGCCTTATAAAAGAAAACTATTTACGCCCTGCTGTATTTCATGATCTATAGTTAACATTTGTATTTAGCTGGGAATTACGACCATTTGGTCTCTGAGAAATGGTTGCAAATATTTAAATGCAAAAGGAATCTTTCGAGGTCAGAGCCTTTCTGCACTGCTGGGGATGGAGGTGGGATGGAGAGGATCTCCACCATCACCACCACCAGTGCAGAGGAAGGGCTGAATTTGCAGGGGAAGGTCTGATCCTGGCCACCCCAAACAGAGCCAAGGTGGTTTCTGGACTCTTCTTTCCTCTCAGATCACCTTTCAGTGCTGCCAAAGAGGTTTGCCATCAAAATGATTTCCCTCTGGCAGCCAAAAGCAATCAGGTCAGTGGTGGTCAGAGTGCCAAAGCACTGGGTGTCCCAGCTGAGAACCGAGGAGGTCGTCTCACCTGTGATCAGCATCCCCGAGCTCTTGGCATTTTACAGCCAGCAGCAAGACAAAAGGTTTTTGCATCAATCCGCCAAGATCTTCCCTCACTGCC
This sequence comes from Atrichornis clamosus, assembly GCA_013400975.1. NCBI lineage: Eukaryota > Metazoa > Chordata > Aves > Passeriformes > Menuridae > Atrichornis > Atrichornis clamosus. Next base: position 57,864 of record WBMZ01004201.1, read on the forward strand.
TCTGGAACAGGCTTAAAATCTGTTTGTTCAGGTGCTTGGGGCTCCTCCAGCCGTCAAGAGTCCTGGTAGACACTGAAGATCTTCCCTTTTTAATTTTCTCTTCTATTCCCCTTCTTTTTCTCCCTTTTTTTTTTTTTTTACCCTTGGAGTGCCCTAATTATACAGAGCATTGATTTTACAATGCATTCATGGATTGATTGTACTGCCATGCTCCTCCCACAGGAAACAGCTTGCACACGAGCACTTTTTGATCTCTCCAAAGTATTCCCTAAGGTGAATCAATGGCTCTTGCATCTTGTCTCTTGCTTTAGTCTAGGGGAAGCTGGAGATGTCTTGCTACTGAAATAAGCTGCAAGAAAAATATCGGAAGGGAGAAAAAGAGAAAGAAAATGATTCACTTCTTCCTGCCCCCAAAAAATTGTCTCATGTACAGCAAAATATGTTCTTGTTAGCATAATGTTCTCATCCAGCTCAGCCAACTGCAGTCTTGGAGAACGCATGGGAACTTCCATATAATTATCTTTAATAAACTGGCCAAGATAAAAGTAATGATATCTTAAGAAACAGAGTGCATAATAAAATATATATCTATATAAAAGCCTATCTATATCTTTGAAATGACATGTTAAAATGAGGAGAAAGAGGCAATTTATGTATTTTATGGCTTTGGCACCTCTGCAACAGAAATCTTGGAAACAGCACTGTTAACCAGACCAAACTTTTTAAAGGAGACTGTCTCTTTTAGCCTAAATGGAGGGAATTAGCTCCCGTTCCTAGTGATTCCCTGTGAACAGGGTAATGGATTAGACTCAGATTCAGGCTGAAGGCTCTAATCCCTGTGTTTTAATGACAGCCCCAGCCGCAGCCTTGCTCCAAACCCCAAATCCACGGAAATCCCCAGGAACCTCCAACCCTTTTCACATCCAGTGCAACCAGATTTAGCAAAAAAAAAAAAAAAAAAAAAGCCTTGACCTTGATAAATTCTTCCCAAATTATGGATTAATTTAGAGTTAGCGTTGAGATTTTGCTGGATATTAAAGGGGCGATTCCTGCTGCCAAAAGCTTTCTCTAAAGGGTTTGATTTCCTCTCAGGTTAATACTGGCGAGTGCACTCCTGCCCATTAGGTTGCTCGGGATTAATTTCAATCTGCACAGGGTTCATTTCAGCAGGCTCTGCTGAGAGCTCTGCTGATTGCAGTGCTTAATTACCAGCTGAGTATCATCTCTTTAGCATGTGGTAGCATCATGCCAGCCCCTGAGGGGTCTTGAGCCCTGAGTAGGACCCCAAAGCGCTGAGGGATCCGCATTCTGCCCCAGCGCCACGGCCCCTGCCAAAACCGACCATTAAGTTTTGTGCTTCCCTTTACTCAGCAGTTTCTTGAGAAAAAGCTGGTAGGACGGAGAGGAGGAGGCAGATTCCTCTTGTTCAGCAGCTCACCAGGGTCCAGCCTGAAGCTGGAGGATGCCAAATAGCAAATTTTAATCTGGGCCTGCCCAAGGTTATGATGCTCTGCCCACCCCTGCCTGCCATGCTGCCTCTAAACTCTGCATTGCAGCACCGTGTTGGGTTTCTCCATCAGTTTTCAGGAACACGAACACCCACCCTCGGAGCACTGCTGTGCAGGTGTGTAGGTGCATGCAGAACGTGCTGTTATTTGTAATATATAGATATAGATATATATACATGCATATGAAATATAAAAACAGGTTATTTCTTACTTGGTGTGCTGAAGGCTCTGATTGCTGGCTTATATGAAATATTTAGATCATGCACAAGAGATAACTCACAAGATATAATGTCGATGTACGATGGGAAGCTAGTCTTTATTATCACAGGTGTAAATTTTCACACCTCTGTTATCAATTTTGCAATTATAACTGGGTTTCCCGGTAAAGTAATTTACTACTCACTACCATATAGGATGAAGAAAATGATCATTTATCCACCTTCAACTCAATTAAATATTCATTGTTCCCCAAAAAAGGGGGGAAGAGGGTTTAAATCACTTCCAAACTGTTCTCCAGATTTTTTTTTTTTTAAAGAAGAAGAAGTCTGCCTTATAAAAAGCATAGCTTTGATGCAAAAAAGACAATAGGAGCCTAATACATTCAGGGATGCGGCATAGATTTGGCTCATCAGTCATTTGTGTTATGGGAGTCCAAAACAGTAATAAAATCAACACAAATCCAACTTCAGCACTGGAAGAGAGGCTGATTCTCGAGTCAGATGAAAGCAGTATCACTTCAGCCCTGATTAAAGCAAGCAGGTTGTTCTTGTAGAGAGGGGACCATAACAAAGTTTGTTCTCGCTTGTGGTTTTGAGCACTGAGCAAACATTTCTCATTTTTGCCTCCTTTGGTGACTTAGTATTTCATACGAGAAATTTAGGATTACTTTGCAGGTAAGGAATTTTAGGGTTTGGGTTTGGGGGTGTTTCACTTACTTTTCTTCACATGAGCCTGTGCTGGGCTCAGGGAGAGCTGCCTCCTCCTTCCCGTGGTAGCTGGGTCTTTCCATGGAAGCCTGAAGGGCATCTCATCGCCACTCCAGCACTGGCAGACAATTAATTTTTAAGTCTAAAGATACATACCAGATACTTTCCCAGCACTGCTCCCAGGCTGGAGTTGGCTGCTCTGGAAGAAACCAATTCCACAACTACAAAAACCCCTCGTCTCAATCAGTATTAATTACTCAGGAGCTTAAATCTCAGCACCTTTCTCCTTCTGTCCTGTATTTCTCCTGTCCTACCTCTGCTCTGTCAAACCTTCCATCACTAAATCTGTGATGTCTCGTGGCTCCAAACACGCTCCTGTTGTTGGCTAATTCTCAGCGAGACTTTTATTCCAAAGGCTTCTCCAACAGCCTGATTATATAATAACAGCTTGCTCATTACCCCGAATATAAATAGTTGAAGTATCCCCCGAGAATGGACACAGCTGGTGGAACTTCCCATATTAGCACTGCATTAATATTTATGGCAGCACTGTGTAAGTATGCAAAATATTGGCATCGCTCCATGCAAAAGTTTACACATCTGTCATTAATGACTCTGCCCCAACATCACAGGCAGGTCAGGGAGCGGGAGAGGGGAGCCTGAATCCCGGCTGAAATTCCAATGAGACAGCTCCAGCTCTCATCCAGCATCGTTTTCTCTGTAGCTGCGTCACCCGTTGGTATCCGGGAGGGATGGCAGTCCCCTCGTCCCGCCGGTGCCCCCGCGCTCCGTGCGGCCGCCGGCATCCAGCTGATTTACCAGGGTTTGTTTTGGCTTGTGAAGTGAAATATTAAAGGACGTGATGAGAACCAGCTAATTGTACATATAACCTTTAAGATGTCTCGGACAGGATCCCAGCCTTCACCTAGGGCTATAAAGAGAAAGTAATGGGGCCATAAACACACATTTAAGTGTGCCTTTAAAGTTTAAGGAGAGTTTAATTGCGGGCGCTGGGGTGCCTGGGAGCAGAGCCTCGCACAGGTAGTGTTTCCCTGGGAGACACGCAGCGAGGACCAGGCTCAGCACCGAGCTCCCAGGCTTTGCCTGCCCCGAGGGGAATTGGTTTGTGCTAATAAATGTCCCAGCTGCAGGTCAGATTGTAAATGGAAGTGATATTTAATGGCCCAGATCTTCCACTGGTGTAAACCAGCCCTCTCTGCTGCTGGCACTGGGCTCTGGCTTGGTTTAAATCCAGGTGTTACTGACCTGTGGGCATGACTTTGGGAAGGTCTTTGGAGACTGATGGTGGTTTATAGCACTCCCAAGGAAGGAGACAGCCCCTCCAGGCTCACAGCTGCCTGAGCAGATGCATGAGGACCCCGCGGTGTCAGCGCGCTCCCCACGAGGCAGGACCAGCACCCTGCACTGTGGGAAAAGGAAAATGGAAGGGAGGGAAAGGGAGCTTCTCTTTTTTTATCATGGTGTGACTTTTAGTCCGGCAGGTAAAAACACAGATTAATCTGTGTCAGTCTGCAGAGCTGGTACAGTGCCCCAGGAGGGCTGTGCCGGGCAGCAGTGGGTGCCCTTGGGGATGTCACAGGCAGCAGGAGGGAGCTGTCCCCAGCCTTGCTAAGGACAGTGGGACTGAGCAAAGCATCAAGAAGCAGGAGCTGGGCAGGCTCAGTGATAGCTGCACACGTGATGGTGCAGAGCAGGGATCAGACAAGCTGCTGGTTTATTACTTTTATTTAATCTAGGAAAAGCTGTCATTGAGGCAAGGTAGAGTAAGAGAAAGCAGAACAAAATCCAGAACACTTTTAACAGCTACCTGTCTGTGAACACCCTGGGGCTCCAGTATGGCTCTCCCAGCCTCTTTGGAGGCTTGGGTGCAACAAACTCCCATCTGATGGACGGTGAGGCACTGATAACACTGAACAGCCCCTGGACGGGACGTGCAGACATTAATGACATGTCTAATGAAGCTGCAGGAGGACCACCAGCTGCACTGCCCTCTCAGGAGTGGTGTGTGGTTGGAGAATGGAACACTCCAGTTGTGTTCCCCAGTGGGTGTCCCCACAAGCTGCTGCAACACCACGACGCAGCTTTGAGCTCAGCGTTGCTCTTCTGCTCTTTCTCAGGTGCTCTTGTTTTTTTCTCTGCACCAAAATCTTCCCCATTCACATTTTTCAGAAGGACAGGTATCAACTACACAGCAAGTGGAGGCTTTGGTGGTCAGCTGTGGGTCTGTGAGGTGTTGAAGGAAGAGACATCATCAACCAGCCAATTCCACATTCCCATCAGAGCCAGCATTGGGGGAGCAGTGTGCAGTCTGCTGGCAACACTACAGACAGCACAGGGGGTCTCCCCCTCAGGAACGTGGCCGGTGAGACCCCTGTAGAACAGCAAATATTTGGGGAGAATTGCTGGCAGACAGGTGGAGGTTCAGCCCGTGCACTCACAGACTGTCCCAAAGTCCCTCGAAGCAGAGGGCAATGCAGGAGTGCAGGAGATGTGACCTGCACTGGGGTGGGGAGGTGACAGGGCCCCAGCCCCAGGGACCTCTGTCCTCTCCGGGGCTCTGTGTAAAATTAATTGATAAAGCATAATCGCTGTATCAATGCCTTTTTAGAAAAGATAAAGTACACTTCAAAGCTAATTTAGGCCTGCAGACAAATGGCTTAAAGAAGAGCTACTGTACTGAAAAATGTCCGTGTCATTTTTTCCCCAAATCATAGTTTCAATGCACACAGCCTCAGCCTGACATTCTGAATTATGGCTTTTATTAAACATTAGTAATAGAGTGCACTTAAATCACGGTTCCCCTGTAAAAGAGAGATGTGTTCAACTCAGATCTGCACATTTTAATGCCATATTTCTTCCTTTTACTCTCCCCGCAAGATAAATTTACTTACTCCACAAAAATGTTTTGCTGAAAAGAATAATTCATCCTTCAGTGTCCATCTAATGCACCTTGTGAGTAATGTGAAACGATGCAAAAATTACAATGCACCGGCCATGTCTGGAATGCTTAGATGCCTCCGAGTTAGAGGTTATGCACACAGAGTATTGAAATTAGATTTAACAACTATCATCTTTTACAATGTTGCCTTGATGATTTTTTTCCCCTTTTACAGCTTTGATCAGATGCCTTCTGAATACATTGCCGGTAACAAACCTTGAGTCTGCTGCTCTGCAAGCCCTGAGCCAGGTTGCCAATAGATGCTTTCATTTTTTTTTTTTAAGTGAGAATATTTGTAGCCACAATTTGCTCTAGCAGGCAAAATTCAGACTATATTTTTTTCTCTGTGACTAGATCAAAAATAGGTCGTGGGGTAATAAGACAGCTATGGAAATAGCATCCTCTTAGGTACCGATTTTTGCTCTGCTGAGCCCCCATGCTCTTCCAGAGTGAGGGCATACCTGTGCCCTCTGGCTGGTTATCCTGGGAGAGCCCAGCATCCTCAATACAGGGAGAATGGACCACAGGCTCCATCCCAGCACGTGTCCCCAGCCCTGGCATGAACACCAGGCACAGCACCTCGCTGTAACTCCAATTCCTGGTCCCACAGTCCTCTCCAGGTACTCACACACAGGCAGAGCCAGTCCCTGCAATGTGACCTTTATTTAAAGGACAGCAACTGTACCATTGAATCAATGTCCCTCTGCCAGGAGCTCTGCATTGGAGCTGCATTGCAGTGTCAGCACTGGGGCTGATCCAGCTACAGCTCTCACCTGAATCCACCACGACCCACTGACACAGGGGGGAGTGTGGTGCCAGCAGACCTGCACTGCTGCTTGAGGGGAACAATGGGTTTGGAGATTGCTGAGCACCTGCAGACACTGGGGGTGTGGATCTGCTGAAAATCTGATGCTGTTAAAGTGTAGAGTTTGACTAAAAGGGAAAAAAATGGTATTTAGTAAGCACTGCACATCTTTTGCTTTATATCTTGGTAGCATGGTATGGATATTAACCGATTGGTCCCCCAAGATTCCTCCAATGTTGATAACAGAAGCAGTACCCCTCTCTTTAGTCATTTTGAGGTCCCTGGGGTAGGAGCAAACACCACCCCCAGCAGCCCTCCCCTGGGACTTCCCAGCCCTGGGACTCACACTAACGCACTGCAGGAATATTTAAGATTTACAGGGGGTTTTGTATTGGTCCCTGGGACTCCCAGCAGGGTTATGATCCCATTATTAACAGCCAATAGGAAAACCAGTAGTCTGTAGATTGCTTGCAAGAGAGCTATAAAAATGTGACTAAGAGAAGCAACTTCATCTATCCCACACAGCAGTTTAGCTGTGACATTTCTAATGGCACCTCCATCAGCTCAGGTAAGGATTCAGTCTCACAGAAAAGGGTTGTCTGAGTTAGCTGCTCTGGAAAGAGTCCCCAAAGAGCATGTAAAGGCTTCTCAATTTGACCTGCTGAACTGAAGTTGTTATTAAGACCTAAAATTATTGCTGTGCTATTGCTGTTTGGTGGATGGAAACAGGAAATTCTGTGGACGATGGACATTGGCAGTGACTTTATCGATAGCTTGGTGACTTTGGCTGTCTTCACTATGATCCCTTCCACTGAACTTCAGTTCCATTCAAATTTCCTCTTGAAGAGCATAAATGCTTCCAAAACGAAGTGGAAAAACCTCCAGCACATTAGCTAATAGCACATCAGAGGAAGTGCCTGGCTGAGACTGTAACCTCAGCCGGCATCTTTACATGGGAGGACGTAAACTGTCTCTGAATTATTTATTGAACCAAAGACATCAAATTGGACAATTAACCTTGAAAACTTAATTTAAGCACCATAAAAGAAACATCTCCTGAAAAATGTGTCCTTAATAAAAGCCAGAAACACAAACTGCGGTGGGTTCTGCCGTGGTCCATTGCAGGAACTGGGAACTTCAGCAGGTTTGTCCCTGTGGAGAGATTAGTGCTGGAGGTGACTTGGCAGAAACGCAGGAATTTGGAGAGCAGAGCATCCCCGGAACCCTCTGAGTGCTGCTCCAGAGGACACTCCTCCATCTGCAGCCAGGCTGCAGAGGGGCCCTGGGCGGCCACAGGCTCTGTCTGCCCTGCACAGCCCCAAAACCCATCATGATTCCCAAGTCCCTCTTTTCCTCACAGGGATGGAGATAACACAGGCACGCAGCAAAGGTCATGGAGCTGGAGGCTGTCAGGTTCCTTCACTCCCTTCTCTATAGCATTGGATGAGCGGATTTGTTCTGAAGGATTTCACCAGACAAAGGATTTTACCCCACCTGGAAGCTCTTTGGAAGCCAAAGGCAGTTTCCCTCCTCACTCCCCTCTGCTGTGGATGAGCTCCTGCTCCAGCTTGGTGTCTGCTGTGATCTTCCAACACCACTAAATGATGGAAGCTGCAGAAGGCTTCAGCAATTTATTCTGTTTAATTTCCTCCACAAAGGTGTTTTATCCTCACTAATAAAAAGAGTGGAACTTGATCATTTCTAAAATATTGTGCCTTCTAAATCTTTATGGCTCAAAGTGGACTGAGATCATTAGAAGTTACTTTATGTGCAGCTCAATCAGCTCCAAAGGGCTATCTCAGTCACTCTGTGCTTGCTGAGAGCAGATCCCATTTCCCAGAGGCAAAAGGACAATACTTAATCACTTCCTCACTTGTTAGGTGTTTTAACAAGTTGTATTAAGCTTCATCTGTTGGAGCTTTCATGCCAGATTAAAAATGATAGTTCACTTCTCTGTTATTATAGGACATCATTTGTTTTCTTTTATTTTGCTGGGCACTTGCATGCCACTGTAATTTCACACGAAAATATATGACTGATGTCACCCAGAAGTAATTAGGTTTTAAAAGCCTTGATTGCAATAGACATGGACGTTACGGCTTTATGGTGCCAGTGCTTTGCCATCCACTTTATTGCTGTTGATTCTGCAAGTATTTCATAGATCTGTCAATAGGAATAAGTCAGCTGATGTTGACTGGAACTATTAATCAGGAGGAAGGAAAATATACATTTTTATTTCTGCACTCAGACTTGATAGCTCGGTAACAGCCTCCCTACCCAGCTTTGCAACACTCCTGGGTTCCCTCACTGCTGAAGACAGAGAGATGCAGGGAAATCCTGGGTTCCCTCAGGGTTATAAACAAATTGTTCCAACATGTTGGAGAGACCTGTTCTTTGCCACTGTATATGGATATTGTATTTTAATGCACAGGGTAGAACACATCTGATTGTTCTGGCCTTCCAATAATACTTTGTAGGGATTCATGAGATTCCAGTAAAGGAGGGGTGGAGGAGATGCCTTCCTGCTGTGCTCTAGGCAGAAAGGGGGTCAGAGTCAAGAGTTCAGGGGGTTGCATTTACATCTCAAAACTCAACTCTGGTGGTGTGGAATTAGACCACTGATGTTAAAAGGCATTTCTGTGGTCGTGACAAATCTAGGAACCTTCTGGTGTGGTGACCAGCAGGGAAAGAGAGAGAAATACAGGGAGGTGAGACCCTGGTACCGCTGCAGGTGAGAGCACAGCACCCCTTGACCTCAGTGGGACTGGGAATTTGCCCAGCCAGCTAAATGCTGATTTAAGTTTCAGAAAGACTGCAAAGCTTGGGAAACCAGGGAGGATTATTTAAGAGAGTTTGTGTGCAGTCTGAACCATTTCATTTCCCTCAGGCTTTGTCATGAGAACCACAATAAAGAGTTCGGTTGCTTGTTTCACTGTGACTTCAAGTTCCTCATTTTAAAAAAGCTGGTCCCTTTCCACAAAAGCAGAAATTAGAGATATTTGCTTTTAATGGGCCTTCCTTCTGATGTCACCTCATTGATAAGGTGCTCCCACAATGGCAGTGAAGGAGCCCTTGGGTAAGGCAAACCCAAACCATTCCCATTGCTCTCCCTGCAAGCCGTCCCCATGAAATGGATGTGCTGGGACCTATCCCAGTACGTAAGAGCCTCATTTCTCCCCGGTTACAACAACCTTTTAATCAAATCATGGGCGAGTGTCCCAGGTAGCAAGAACGGACGTTGCTGTGCCAAGAACAGAGAGTCCCTTGCAGAGCCAGGGGCCTGCTCCCACCCAGGGCACTCCAAAAGGCATTGGCTGCAGCTACCTTTGAGTCCAGCAAAGTGTGGAAAACTGGAGTTTTCCTTTGGATTGCTGTGCTGTCCTTGCTTTCCCAGCGCAGCAGCTGTACCAAGAGGAGCTGTACCCACGCCATCCTTGGGAGGTTCAGCCAGCCAGGAGGCACCAGGAAATTTTGCAGTTTCAGGTGCCAGCTCCTGTGTATTAAAGTAATGACAGACTCATGTCTGCTCGTATTTCATGGAAAAAGGATTTCTCTTGTACTTTTGCTTTTATGGAGGGAGCTCTGCCTTCCCTGTGATATTCGTTGGTCCCAAGGATTTCATCAAGCAGGGAAGGCATCTCCTGGCTTTTCCACACTAAATGCTGTGTCTGTCTTTCATCTGCCCTGAAGATTCCTTCACTTGACTCCTGATTAAAATATGGGCTGCTTTACACTTTCCTTTTTCTTTCTTTTTTTTTTTTTCTCCCCCAGAAGAAAATTCTAGACAGCAAACACAGGAAGAAAAAAGGCTGAATTGCCAGCAGATAAGCCCAATTTCACTTGACCCCTGAGCTCTGTCGGTCACTCCTAACAATGGGATGTACTCTTATCTCAGCACACCACTTAACACCCATTAATGCTTTGGGGAGTTAGTCCAGCTCTTTAAGATCCCCATGTAAAGATTTATTTCAAACACTGAGATGAGTGGGATGACTGGCTTCAGCAGCTGCAATCTGAAGTGCTGGTCTGTCCTGTTCAGTACTCTGTTCACTGTAAAGCTTTAACCCAGTGGATTAAGGACTTGGTAAAAAAAAAAAATCACTTAGAGCAGATTTGCAGCTGGTTTGAATTGGTAAAGCTCCTGCAGTACACACTGGTACCAGTTCCCTTACTGGAAGGTATTGGTGTTGCTCCACAAATTAATTCATCCACGTTCGTTGCCTGATGGCGGTGTTGGCTCACCTGAGAGAAGAGTCTGTTTCCTCACTGAGTCTGGAAACCAATCCTGACTTTGGATGTGAATTCTGGAAGTTTTTGTTGGGAATTTGAAGTTTCTCTGAGTTGTCTCCATTTTTTTTTTTCATTCTGCTGAGATGGCATCAAAATTCGGGTTGTACTAAAAATAAAAACTTCTAAAATTATTTGGTGTTCTAATTATCCTGAAATAAGTTAAAATCAGATTAATGCTGCTGCAAACTTTGCTCTATTCAGAAATCTGAAGGGAGAGCTGCGACAGATCAGGTTTTACAACCCCTCATATGTTTGTTTGTCACTACTGGGCAGAATTAAGAACTTCTGTGCAAGTATCAAAAATCGACTTTATAATAGAAACAAAACTTAAATAGAGGTATAAAATGGAGCAGCCTTCCCAGATCCCTGATTACCGTGATTCCAGCCATCATTTGGGTCAATACAACTACTTTCAACAGACTCCTCTCAGGGAAGACAGGCATCAGCTGTTGGAGAAGTGTTCCCAAACTGACAGCAAAATTTACTATGTTCTTGCAGAGGAATGGCAGAAAAATTGGCTTAGAAAACTGAAAAGGAAAAATTACACAGTGAAAATAAAAATAATAATTAAAATATTTTTTGCTGATTGAGTTGAAGAGCCTGAAAATTGCATAAATGAGCTCATCTCTGCTTTGTCTGCATCTATCCCAGCTGACTTTGTCCCAGTCACTGGTCTCAGTCAAAATTTAGAACAACCCCCTTTGTATTTCCAACTGGTCTTAAGTTTCTCATGGATTTTGATTGAATGCAATATCTGACTTCAGCAAAGTGTGTTTTCTTTCTAAAACGCTTTTAGCTCTGATTCATAACTGGTAGGAAAAAATAATCTATGGAATGAAATATGCTGAGGGTTTTAAGCAAATATTTAGGCAAAAAGCAGCTGGTAAATCTCTAATGAATGGCTGGATGTAGAGCTAACCCATAATTCATGGCATGCCAGCCAGAAGGGCCTAATCCATCTCCTCGGCTCCTAACTCCTCATGACATCCCGGGAGCTGGGGCTGCGTCCTGTGCACCCAAGGCAGGCAGCAGGAAAGGAGGTGCATCCACAGGCCTTTCCCTGTCAGTGCTGGGCTCTGGAGAAAGAAGGTTGTTGTTCAGGGTTGTTTTCTCCAGTTCAGCTTCTCCTGCCCTGGTGTTGAGGACAGGCTGTTGTGTGGGGGGACTCAGGTGACCGAGGTTTGGAAGGACAAACTGATCACCGCTGATCATCACTGCTACATCCGCCCATGCACCCCCATTCCTCTCCACACACACGAGCTCAATAAAATCCCACATATCCTATAAAAAATCCCATCTTCCCTTTTACTTTAGGAACACTTTAAGATAATGGGACATTGATACTGCATTACGAAGCAATTCCCTTGGATGGATCCATGGCACAGTCCTTATCAAGTGAGTTCAAGGTGATTTATGTTATCGTGGTGATTTTGCATCTTGTTTATTACCTTCCAGAGATCACTTTGCAGTGATTTTTAAGGTGGCATGGAAATTACCACGTGAACTGTCTTCTAAATCAATGAAGCCTTTTCCAGCCTGATAATAAAGTTTTCTTATGGTTTTCAATGAGCAGGTATTAGCTAATGCTTAATTACTGTGGAGGGGCAGGTACTAAGCACAGGACAGTCAACAGCGTTAATAAAACTCTGAGAGTAAAAATAAATCAGGAGGTACAAAAAGGGGGACATTAAGGAATGAAACACCTCTGGCATTGCCTTGAGGGAACACCAGATTCTCACTCAGAGATTTCAACCCTTTGGTGTTTCACGGACACCTCTCTCCTGGCAAGCAGCTGTTGACCCAGCCCATTGTTGCCTAAAATCCCTCAGTGCCTGGAGTCCCACCCCTACCACAGGGCTGGGATTCTCTTCATTGATTCCCGACACAATTTCCCACTGATTTGCAGGAATCAAGCTGCAGTTGGCACTGGAAGTTTCATATAAATGCGTCAGAGGTGACAACCAGGGCAGGTCTGCGATGGGGCAGGTCCTGGCCATCCTCAGCGCTCAGCTCGTGCCACCAGCAGGAGGAGGGGACAAGAGCCGTGCTGCTCCCTCCATCCCTGCCCAGGCAATGGCCCAGCAGCATCCAAACCCTCTCTCCTCCATGGAAATGAGTCACCTTCTCCTCTGCTCCACTGCAGATTAAAAAATTATAGCTGTGGTGCCCAGCATTCCACAAATCATAGCTGGTCCTTTCCGAGGATTCCCCTCTGCTGCAACAGCAAAGCTCGATGCTGTCATCCTTCTCCCTGCTTTCTCACAAGAAGGTTTTAAAGGAACACGATTTCCAAATTTTCCCTGCTAATGTGGGGGCTAGAGACTGCAATTTAATATGAGAATGGGGACTTTTTTGTCACAGGACTCTTGGAAATGGTGTTGGCTGGTGGTTTGGGCACAAGTAAATGGCAGAAAAAAGACGATCAGGTGTGAGATGGCAAAATTTACCCACATCTGGGAGCATACCAGATTTTGGGCACAGGAGCAGAAGCACAGGCTGGTCACTGCAGACTCAACAGCTGCCTTGTGTTGGCAGAGTCAATCCCCTAAGCCACTGCCAGCTTGTGCATCCTTATGGATATCATCATCCTTTGCAGCAATGCTTAACCAAAGATGAATTACAACAGAAGAGCTGAGGATTTTTTACCAAAACATGCTGAACTCACAAAAATCCAGTGCTAGCAATAAATTCTCAGCATAATCTTAAAAACAGGATGTTTAAATGTGACCAATACTCCACAAAGAGCATGTTCTAACTCTTGTCTGACACCCCCGTCGCTTCCACTTCTGAGCAGCTTTATTTTCATTCCCCAGAGGAGTTGCATATAAAATAGATCATTTCAGTGTTACTTCATAATACATTCTTATAACTGATACATTGTGTAAATAAAATGAAACATTAATAAAAATGGTTGCTGTCTATCTCCGGCTCTAATTTTAATACTTACAGGCAAAAAAACCAAACCTCCTGGAAGTGATGCTAACAAATTTCACAAACAAAGCACTAAGAAAATGTGAGCACTCTAGGAGAAGGTGGCCACATGGCCAATAAATCCTCTTCCTTAAGCCAACTAGTTATTGTCTATAACGTTCATAAAACTCTTTGCACAGAAGACCCTTCGTGATGAAATAAACCATCAATCTCCACTGCATTACTATTCATTTTCCGTGTGTGCTGAGAGCAAATGTCATTCAAGGCATTACAGTTCTCTCAAACTATATTAAAATACATAGTCTGATGTTATATCTTTTCGAGCCTCTCTGTTCATAAATTGTCACTGCTGATTGGAACATAAAACATATTTTATAACGCCATAAAGGCCCAGAAGATACAAGATCACTCATGTTTGTCTTTATGGCTCAATGTGTAGGACTTTGAGATGCTAAAGCATTGTGTATTTCATAACAGAAATGGCCAGGGCCCTGTGGAGAGGAAGTCTTAGACATTTCCATAAAACATTATTACCATATTCCTTGATGACTGAAGCACCTCTGTGCACAGAGCCTGAGCCCTTAACTTATGGGCGGTAAACGGATGAGTTTTCCCAATAAATCAGCTTTGTTTAGGAGCAGAGTTATCTTACCCAACACTTAGCTTTGAATGTTATCTCCAGGTCTCAGTCCATGATGATTTTTTTCACTCCTCCATTTTTCTTTTCTTCCTGATGTAGCTAAGAAAACTTCCTTTCTACGGGTAAGTCCCCTGAGAAGTTAGTGAGATGTTTCAACATATTAGGAAATTAGATCAGCTTCTCAGTGATGTTCCGTGGCTCCATCAGACCTTCTATTTCTGGATCCTCTTTAGGGAGCCATGGCTATCACCTTCCAACGCACTGAGATGCTTCTGTGTGGAAGGAAAGTTCCTGCCACAACCTCCTGCAATCCCTGCCCTTATGTACCCCCAAGCTTCAATTCAGACCTTTTACACACCGTTTACTGCACGAGAGCAGTGCCAGGATGCCCCATCACTGAGCCCTGTGCTGTCAGGGCCACAAATCAGTGCCCAGAAACACCAGGGTGGGGGCACAGGCTGGGTTTGGAGCCTTCAGTGCAAAGACAGTGCTAAAGGTTCCCTAAACTGCCTCTGGCATCAACCAGCAAACGTCTCCATCAGTCCTGGGCAGCAGGAGGGCAGCACAGCAGGGCAGTTTGCTTCAAGGTGGAACAGCTCATGCACAGTCCACTCACCCCAGAAACAGCAGCAGTAATGTGGGGTCTCACCATGCTGCAAATTTATGACAGCCCCAAAAAAACCCCTGCAGAGGCACATGGCAGCACCAAACACCCACAGCTCGCTCAGGAGAGCCAGGTCAGATGCACAGCTTTACATCACAGGAGTTACAAGTGCTCTCTCCATTTCACTGCTGGTGCCTTGAGTCCTTAGCTGCCTGTCCTGCAGATCTGCTGGTGTCCTTCCATACAGGCACTGGTTTGTGCTGGGCTTTCTGTTAAGCAAAAGGCTGTTCAGCTCCCAGGATTGGTCTAAAATGTGTTTTTCCCAGAGTCCTTTAATATTTCTAATAGGTAAATGTCACCTGCATTTTCCTCCACCCTCCCTGTCAGTAGCACAGGCTGCCTTTGCTGGCCCGTGGTCACCAGCACCTGTGCAGTGCCACACTCCTGATGATGGCACTTGGAACTCACATGGGCAATGCAAATGCTTCACACAGACCTTCTACTCCCATTTTGTTGTAATTATCGCACATTATACACTACTGAAAGCAGCTCCTCCTATATTTAGCCCTGTTATTTTATATTTTGCTGTTGCCCAGTTTCCAGATGGAGAAGGAGGAGAGGGAACACGGAAAATTGGAAATCTCTAAGGCTGCTAGCTTGTTTAACCGTCTGAGGGGCTTGAGGCTTAATTCAGCACCTGATGGAGCCAGAGAGGACACTGCAGGAAGAGGGATGCTGAATCTCAGGTGCCTGTCCATCCCCAAAGAATCTGAAGCGTGGCATTTTGGGTGGAAAGAACAGAAAGAACAGAAAAAGAAGAGGGATGAAGGCTAGCAAACAGACTGATTTGCCAGTAAGGTTGACAAACCCTTGAAGTTCCCAGAGATCCAATCTCTCGATATGAGAGCAGGGACACGACCTCATTCTGCTCTCAGGAAAAGGCTCAGGAGGTGATACTGGCTCAAATACCCCATAATATCTGAACCCTGGGGCTGGCAGGGGTAGCCAAAACCTGCTTTGGCTCCAGAAACAATTGTGCGAGGGACCCAGCAGCCCTGAGGATCCAGCAGCTCGGCAGGACACCCTCATCCCATGTGCCGCATAGCTAAAGACTTGGTATTCCTGTGGTTTCCTCTCTGCAGAAAGCTGTGCAGTATTTCCACCCATTTAAAGGTCTATCAGAGGTCTCATCAAAGCCAGGTATAGTTTATATTGCAGATGGCTGCTGACATGATATAATCCACACTAACAGGCAGGCTGTTAAAGGTCAGAGTCTCACTTCACTTCTGTTATTAGCTTTGATGTTGGGAAGATGCTGAATTCCCTCCATGTCTTTTTCTTTTAGAGAGAGAAAAGACATTGTTTACTGTCAGGCTCTTCATCAACATAATTGGTGGCTTCTCTGGAATCGCCCCTTTGCTCTAAAAAGCGCTGTAAATCAGCTGTAGGAAGCCTGGTCTTTGAAAAATCCTCAAGCGGAAGAGGAGCGTGAGCAGCAGTTTGCAGGATCGGCTCCATGTCTGTGCCAGATGTGTGCAGCAGGCAGGCCAGGCTGGAGCCTTCCTCATCCTGCGTCCCTAGGCTGGCAAACTGGTCACAGCTTTAAGACATGAACATGCCAGAGCCCTGGAAGCTTTGGGGAGCCCCCCAGGAGTTGCTGCAGGCTCGGGGTCCGGATGGGACCTTCAGCTCCACGTGCTGCTTCCATCCACTGCTGCTGCTCCCAGCATGTGCCTGCCAGGTTGTAGCGTGGCTGCTTCCAGCCCTGAGCAGCAGCACCACATCACCCCTGCCTGTTCCAGAGCCCCCGAGGTCCCTGAGGGAGCAGAGACCACTCCTGGTCACCCGGGCTGTGCAGCCAGACCTGCAGCACTGATGCACACCAGTAAATGTTGCTGGGAGCAGTCTGAGCTAAGAGAGGTGCAATGAAGTGTTTCAGGGATTGAAGTGCCAGGACTGCCATCCCTGGAGCCCACGCAGGGCTGCATCCTCCTCAATGACCCATCCCACCCCTTGGATCCCACTCAGCAGAATGGAGGCAGCAGGGTAGGAATCCCCAGCCCTTTCTTGCTACTCCCTTTCTAAACACGACCCAAAAGGGATGTTTTGTTGATGAATCCCTTATTCAGAAATAATACTGACATTAACCCAACTTCCAGCTCACCGGTGGCTCCAACTCCTGGAAAAACTTCTCATGTGATCTCAAGCCCATCATTAAATCCTCGAGCAGTCCCTGATGACCTTGACCGCTCCCCTGCGCGGCCCCCAGCCCGTGCCAAAGCCGTTCCCGACCCGGGCCCGGCAGGACGAGGCACTGGCTGGTGGCACGCTCGGCTCTTTGATCTCAGCAATAGTGAGGCTTTGCCTGAAGATGGCACTACAGAATGGCTGGGGCGAGCGTGCGGCCGCCGCTCCCGGCCACATCGCCAGGGTTAATCCCGCACCGACCGGCCAACAGTCCCAGCTCCTAGGCCCCATAAAATGCATGTCCACCCGCCGTGTTGGGGTCTGCTGGGGGGAAGGACAGCAGAGGTCACTGTGGACCCGACAGACACAACCCCCAAATCCTCGGGCGAAAGCTGAGCTCTCCCTGTTCCCTGCAAAACTCGGGCTTCCCAAAGCAATATCGGCCTCTTGCTTTTCGTGTTCATGAATTTCATCCCCCTTGCTCCTGACTTGGTGAAACTGCAGCAGCAATTTTAGTTTCTCCACATAAATGGCACTACAGCTCACAGGATGCAGCTGCAGTGCCTAAGTGATCTTAAACCCTCTCATTTTGGAGCAGTACAGTGGGGTGGTTATTCCTCCTCTCTTCTCCTTCCCTATCCCATGCTTGTAGCTCCATTAAAACAGCCACAACAGGAAGGAGTTACCAAACTACCCAGCCTCGCAGCGACTCCTTCCTGCAGTACCGGACCAGGAACTGTGGCTCCCAAATAATCTAAATCCCCAGGCATTCATGCCAAAAATCCCCAAAGCCCTGAGGCTGCCCAGGCAGAGATGTTTCAAAAGCGCTTTCCTGAGGGTTTCCAGCAGACTCAACGGGCAGCCAGGGGGAAATTCCTGGGCCAAGGGCCAGGATGCAGCAGGGAGGGAATGGGGAAAAGTCAGAGATTAATTGATCTATGTCCACGAGGGGCCCGGGGGAGGCAGCCCGGGCACGGGGCAGCCGCCCGGCCAGTGCCACTCGGCTGGCGGCGGGTGAGAGCGGCGAGAGCGGCTCCGCGTTATCACTCGCCACCCCACCGGGAATCGGCGGCGCTGGTACCATGTCACACCCTGCGCCTTTGTTTCCAGTCGAGGGCAGATAAAGGGCTCGGCGCAGGCACTGGGTGGGGGTTATGGCCAGGGAAAGACGAGGCCTGCTTAAATCTGCTGGAGGTGGCCGGGAGGAGGATGCTTGCTTTGGGAGGTCACCCCCAGTCCTCCTGCATCAGGACTTTGACTTCAGGCAGGACAGGCAGGCAGGGGGACAGCCTGCCAGGCTCAGCTCACCATCAGTTCACTGGAGAGCACGAGGAATTGACCTGAACTGTCAGATAAGCCACATGCCTGAATACGAACCTAAGAAGCCATTGTGCACAAAAAAGCATCTCATCTCTGTTACCAGCACTTTCCTGACCACCAGGAAGGACTCAGGAGAATCTGGGTCCCAGTTCAGAACTGGCTGTGGCTGCTGTGCATCTCCAGCTGTCACCTCCATGCTGCAGGATGGCCATGGGCTCGTATGTGAGGAGATGGGTTCATTGCTGTTCCTCCCCTCTGCAGTCTGTGCAGAAACATCCCTGAAATTTCAACAGATATTTCTGATGTATTATGTGAGACAAAGACATTTTTACAACAAGAGTAATGGGCCATGATGGGGTTTAATGTCATTTCAAGCCTGTACACATGGTCTTCCCAATGAAAAGAGCATGTGAGGTATTACCAGAGGACTTCCCAAAGAGGATAAGATATGAAAGGAAAGGATAAACCGTGGTGCCAAGTATCCATATGGCAGCACAGCATTTGTGTTGGAAGCAGAGACAAGCCACAGAGTTCAAAGCTCCAAGCAGAGCTACTCCAGAGTTCAAGGTCCCTCCAATCTGATGGTATGATTTGGTCCAATATAGCTGCAAACCATGCCATGGCACTGGAGTGTGCTCAGCAGGGCTGGTGATCGCCTTCCCGTCCGACCCATGACTGAGTTATAAAGTTCATATTTGAGCTACTCCAGCATTTTAGCTCCTCACTGTTTCTAAGCCATTTCTGCATGAGATGTGGACAAAGTTAAAGGTGTCACAGTGGGGAGTGGGGCTGCCAGCCCATGTGGGTCTGAATTCCTTGCTTTCCCTAAATCATGTCATCTGCCTGAGCATCCTTCACCAGCTTCCTAACATTTCCCATCCATCTTGGCCATTGGAAACCCTTTGGATCTCCCTTTTGTTTACAATGAGTAATGGGCAGGAGTTAACAGAGGTTCCAGAGGAAAAGGTCAGTGTAGTTCAAGCAGCATTAGGAAGAAACTCTCAGACCCGCTTTGATCTGCGGAGGATTTAAGCGGTCAATAAGGCAGCGCGGGGAGCAGCAGCGTCGCCCAGATGCCCTCTCGGTGGAGCTGCTCCGAAGGCCCCAGTCCCGGTCCCAGCCCCGCCAGGATGCAATTCCTACCAGTCCCTCGGGGTTTATGGCCGGGGGAGGGCGTGAGTCACCGGCCCGGTGTCTGGCGGTGCCATGCACGGCTCCCCGGCGGCCGCCGCAGCCTCCCCGCGTGTTTGCAATTGCTGAGGCAGACTGTTTGCTCCTGCCACGTCCAAGGCGATCCAGTAAAAGTTTACAAAGGGCTCGAGCTCAATCGTGAGCTTGTGAAAACACCGGGCTGGGCTCCCTGGCTCTGCGGTTCAAAGTCTGAAGTGTGCCCCGTCAATTTACACACGTATTTATTTTACGGCTGAATGGGAGTCATTTCACGGAGATCGCCCTTCCAAGAAAATGGGGTGAAAGCCCTTGCGCTGGAGGGAGTGGGTGAGACTTTTGCTTTTTAATCTTCAAATGCTTTGGGCTAATGGATCCTGCCCAAGTACAGCCAATTAATGTGACAGAGAAAGGATGATCTGCAGGGCTGGATGTGCAGCAGCTCCACTGCCCGAGATGCACGCCGGGGCTGTGGGCTCAGGGTCTGCTGCCTGGGGTAACACTGAGCAACCCCTGACCCTAACACTGGGTCAGATACCCAGTGGCTCAGGTGGGACAAGATTTTAAGAGGCATTTTCATCTCCTCAAGATGGAAAGACCACAGCCCACAGTCCCAAGAGACTTCTTTAACATCATACCAGCATGAACCCTGGTGTTTATATCATCTGAAATAACAAACACGCTGTATGGATGCTCATTCCATATTCATGATGGCATTTTTCTGGTTTATCCTAATCCAATTTTGAAGTTAAATCAGCTAAATTTGAAAAAGGTGCTGTCATCATAATAGAGCTGTTCCTGTACAAGTTTGGCAGAAAAATTGCATGAGCTCACCCAGCACTACCAGTCACGTTTGCTGTGGACTAAAGACCTTTCCCATGCATTGAGTCTCCAGTGCTGTAAGTATCATCTCCCCTCACACTGTGTGCACCAGGACTGCAATGGAAAAGCCTGTTTCACTCAAGGATTTCCTCTCCACCCTTGTGCCTGTGTGTCCCTCCCAAAGCTCACCTTTCTGCTGCTCCCTGCCCCTGCACAGCCCCTGCCCTCAGCCACCAGTCCTATTAATGTCCTGAATTTCTCCTCTACACCTATGCCTATTCTCAACCCACCATCTCAGATGAACATCTCTTCCCTGTCCAGCCTCCTTCCCTTCTCCTTCTCTCCCTGCTTGGCTGTTGCTTCTATCATCAGGATGCATTTGGAAGAGCTTTTACTGAATAAGCCGTATAAATGAAGTTGCTGCTGGTTCCCCAGCAGGTTTCCAGATTAAAGGGGGGGTGGGAGGAAACAAAAAGAAATTAAAAGAAACCAGATGCTTAGGGGATTGATTATTCCTGCATGATCCTATGGATAAATAAAGTGTTTGGAAAGTTCTGAAAACACATTTTGATGCTGGGAAGTAATTTATAAAAAGCAGGGGGACAGAGTAGATATGGGTTCAGGCTTCCCCAGGTGCCAGTAAATGATGTTAGGTTAGGTTTTCTCAGAGCATAGCAGTGGAGAGGGTCTGATGGGCACCTACCACCCGTGGGCTGTGAGGTTTCCACGGGTGCCTCCAGGTGACTCATTTTTGGGATGGGTCAAACGCAGGAACAGAGAACAGCTCTTGCCTTTTCAGAAGGTCGTGTACGAAGGGCAGCTGCAGCCTGAGCAGAGCCTGGCAGAAACAGCCCCTTTACATCCCCTCCTAATCCGCTCACACCCTCTCGATCTGGGTTAAATAAGGAGGTGGGTTTCTCCCAAGCCCCAAGCAGGGACACACATGTTCCTGGGTGCGGGGGAAGCTTTGGGAACGGGGTCATGAAAGGATATGGCTGGGAGAAAGCACTCATTGGGCAAAATCCGGGGCTGAGCACCCGCCTGGAGCTCACATGGGACGGGGCAGGAGTGGAGCAGCCATGCTGCTGGCAGCTGCCTGGCCAGGCTTCTCCTCCCTCCGGAGGCGGCCCAGGGGTGGAGGGACGGGCAGACCCCAGGGTCACTCCGTGGTGGAGGGGAGTGCTCTGATGGACAGTGGGGACAGGACAGTGCCCATCCCCACCGGGGTCCCCTGCCCAGCCGCCCCCATCCTCCCACCTCCAAGGGCTGGGGGTCCCTGAGCTGGAGCCAGCTGGGGGTGGCCGTGAACACAATCCCAGGAGAGGCAGGACAGTGCCCCTGCACCCCCACATCACCCACAGGGCGTGTACAGGGGGTCTAAAGGCACGAGGATCAGAGATCCAAGGACACGGGGCTGCTGGAGGAGATAAGCTCTGGAAGAAGTTAAGCCAGAGAGGTTGGTATTTATCTGGACATGCAACAAAGCTATAGGGAAAATGCTGTTAAGTTACAAAGTAAATATTTCAAGTGGTACTTCCATTAACTCCAGACTCGCTTTACAGATTTTCCTTGGTTTTGCTCTTGGACTCAAAGTTGCCTTCAGTGACTTTTTGGTTCTTATCTCAATTCTAAGTGTTAAACTCCTTGAGTCAACTGATTCTAGTAATTTAGTATTGTTTCAGTGGTTTATCAGAGCAATACAAGCCAAAATGAGGGAGTATTTGTAAAAGTTTGTTCGAAGCACTTACAGGAAAAAACCATTTCTGAAAACATGAATGAGATTATTTTTTAGAAAAAAGAAAGTGTATGTAATTTTCAGGAGCTGAAATGAAAGTGTGTAATTTTTCTGAAGGAGTTTGACAACCAAAAGCTCTGAAACGAATAACCTTCTGGCCCCCAGACAGTATTCCTGCAAATCTTTCTATGCTACTAATAAGTGTTAGCATTTCTGTTATATACACCATTGTGCAAAATGCATTTCTGCCATCAGCACTTTCATTTATATGAACCTTTTTGTTGGGCTTTCATTGTTGATATATTCAAGCTATTTATTATTACTTGTTTATTTAAAATTGCTTGGATATGTCACCTTTATATTTTTGACTGCATTCAAAATTCATATTTAAATAGTCTGTGTCTCTAAGAGGAACGATTTTAATGATAAAACACTCTGTATTCACTCATGTCTCTCCTGGTGACTTCTTCTGCACGTTTTATAATCTCTTTATGCTTCCTCACCTTTTTTTACAAAGGCTTTCATTTCTGCTGTATTATACAGGGTGTAAATACCACAAAGGAGATATTTTATTATTTGTTTATAGGGCACCTCACACATTTACAGCTCAGGTCCAGAGGTTCTCCCATAGCACAGCTAAGAGAAGCACCAGGTATTTTTAGGGCAAAATTCCCATATGACTTTATAACAGAGATATTTCTGCTCTGCAATATTTGCTTTTAATGATAACGATTCCAGCTCTGATGATAAAACCCCAAATCTTGCATCAAGTGTTTCTCTTTTTTCTTTTCCACTACTCCTGCAGTTGTGTGATTGTGCAATTATCTCAGCTTTTATTTGTTATCTTCTTTTATACCTTGTGGCTGCCAAGAAGAACTTGAAATGGCGAACTCTGATGTTTCAGGCTTTCGAAGGTGTTGAGAAGTGGGACGTCCTGAGGCAGTGCCCTTGTGGCTGAAACACAGCATAGGGCCCCTCTCCATGATCCCAGGGGAACTGCTGGAGTTCTTCTACAACACTGGGGGCTCCTGCCCCCAAATTGGGCAAGAATTTGCTATAGGGTCAAACCTCGTGCCCCACAGGCTGGCTCTCACCCAGCCTTACCCTCTGAGTGCAGTGAGATGTCCACTTAGATCCAAAATCAGTGGGTCCTGCCAGGATGTTCTGAAACAGAGTTTTTCTTTTTAGCTTAAAATGCTCCTCAAAGAGGGATGAGTGCCTGGGGAAGGCTGCAAGATGCCAGTAACACACGCACACGGGTGGGGAAAATGCACATGGATGGGGAAGGTGCACATGGATGGGGAAGGTGCACACACCAGGAGCAGCCACAGATTCCCCAATCATCCCCACGTGTTGCACAGCAAACACACTGAAGCCCCCCATGGGCATCCGCAGGGCCTGGGACAGCCCCAGAGTGCTCCTGTCCCACTGTCCCCCCAGAGCCAGCACAGGGACCCTCCGTCCTGTCTGGCTTTGCAGCGTGACCTGTCAAGAGCAGGGTCAGCTGCAGGTCAGCCCCAAAGAGAGAAAACAGCAATCACCTCCTGCTTATCAGCGCTTCGGGCGGGTGGAGGGACACCCGTGGGGTGGGAACAGGGAAGGGGGCATGGGATGGCCCGAGGGTGACCCTTGGGTTAGCACCTGAGAGCTGCCCCGTTGGGGGAACCAGGTCTCCAGGCGGATTAATCCCGTTTAGTGCCCACCTCCCGCATTGTTACAGCTCTGATAAAACACCCTGTGAAATGGCAAGTACCTGCCCAACCCAAAAAAGGTGCTTTTCCAGCCAGAAAATGCCCATTTTCATACCTGACCCAGGAGGGAGCGAAGCTTTGCTGATGCACAGGATGACCCTAAAGAAGGCTCTGAATCCTGCCCATATTTATCCTCATGCACCTTGCAACCTGCTGCTATTTATATATTCAAGGCTTAAAAGAACAAAGCATTTAATCATGCCCTTAACATCAAGGCCACCAGTAGTTTCCCTGACACTGATGAAATTATTCCCATGTGGAGCACCAAGTCACAGCCTGCTGGATTGGGACTCAGGCAGAGCCCTTCCCCAGCCCTGCTCAGAGGCATTTTGGGGCAAGTGGGCACAATTTCAGGAGAAATAACCCCATCTTTGAGAAGCAAACTTTTCTGCAGCCTGTGGAGTGTAGAAAACACAGCATCATCCAGAGCTGGGGGGAAGTAGCTGTCTAAAATGAACACACAGCTCTCGATGTTTAGGGGGATCTCTCATGTTTCCTGGTTTCTGGCATAATTTTCACTTTTCAGACATGCTCCTGTGGATTCTCCAAGCTGAGCAGGGAGCTGTCTCCATTCCAATTGTTTCTGCAAGAGGCTATTTCAGTTCTGCACCTTCCCAGTGCCCGTGCCCCTCGTGCAGGGCTGCGACGCTGGCGCTGTTTTCCTTTAGCCCAGCTGATCCAATCTGGGAATAAAAACAGAGGGAAACAGATGGTCCATTGTACATGCTGCTCCTGCCTGCATCAGCTCCCAAGAACCCCGTGCTGGAGCCAGGTCTTGCCTCTTATTTTCCATGTTTCAGGTTAAATGCATGTGCTAAGAGGAATTTGGGCAGGACAGCTTGTGTTCCTGAGGGGGAGTCACCTCAGTCACCCGCTGCTTGGGGGTGGTTTTCCTGCTAGTGCTGAAGAAATTGGGTGGAGAAGATCCCTGGGGCAGGAATGAGTATCTTTCACCCCCCTGTCCTTCACAACTTTTATTGTACAATATAATCATTCCTTGACACGACATCAGCTTCGGTATCAAACTCTTGTCTCCGCTTAGACCAAATCCAGGGAAGTTTCTGTTTCACTTCTGCACAGAGAGGGATGGCCACATCCAGCACAGCGAACACCAGACACACACAGCTGGTAGCTCCTAACCCTGCTCCCACTTTCCAGGCTTTCTGCCCACCTTAAGAGTCAAGGAAAAGCAGAAGGCTGACGCCCAGCGTGATGAATTCCTGCTGAGCTTTTTCCCATTAACTTCAGCAAGGGCTTAATCCGGTGGTTTTCAGAAGCTGGGTGGCTGGTGGGGACTTTTGATGGAGGCAGGGGAGAGAAGACAGGGTGTTAACATGTATTTCTGATTAATTATAGTGTTCTCAAGAGTAAGTGAATAATAGTACTGGTCAGAGCCAGGCATCACACGGGTCTCAGCCCTGCAGAGTAAATGGTGTCTGAATTGTGAATAATGTTGACCTGGCAGAGGCCAGATAAGATACGGATTTTTCATGTCCAGGACTGGACAGAATTCCACATATTGATAAGTAAATGCACCAAAATATAGGCAGCACTTAGCACAGAACTCTTCCTCACTCTCAGAAATCACATTCAGCCGGGTTAGACAGAAGTGCCTGGCAGGGCAGGTAATTCATATGAAAACAATTAGGAGATTAAATGGCTTCAATAACTTCCAGCCTTGCTGCCTATCTGGTACAAAGAGCATCTTTTCCTGTTAATCTGGTGAGAGCCAAAGGCCAAATCCTGCAGCACCCAGGACAGATTTCTGCAGGGACCTTAGCAGTTCCCAACCAGGGAATTATGCTCCAGTGCCACCAGATAAAATAACAACCAAACAAGCGTTGATGTTAAACTAAACTAAAGGCAGAGTTGTGGACAGGACAGGGCTGTCCCTGCACCCTGGGTGTGTTTGGCTGAACACTTTCCATGCGTGCTGAGCCAGCACCTTTTACAAATAACGCCTAAATTTACCCATAGCTCTCAAAGCCATTTCATTCTCCTGTGTTAGGGCTGTCACATGATTGTTTTTCAAAGCATAATAATCTGCCTGAAGTCAGCCTGTTCTTGTTTTTAGTCATCTTGAAAACATGGAGATACCCCATTGCTCTGAAAACAGGCAGGAGGAATGCAACAAAATGAATAGTTTGACTTTTTTGGTTTTATTTTGGTATATATTTCATATCTATATATCATAAATATATATGATATATATTATTCTATTATTGACTTGTTCAGATGTTTCTCAATGGAAAATGTTCAAAATTTCCAGTTTATGAGCTGTTTTTGGAGGAGAGGTGACTTTTTGACACTGATTTGGAATGAAAAATGGTTTGAATAATCCAAGTTTCCTACAGAATATAAACTCCACCTTCCAGCCAGGTCTGGGAATGATAATTTTCCTCCTACTCCAGGTTTTCTCACTTATTAAAAAAAAAAAAGATAAATGTCATGATACACACTTGAGTCTCCTGCATTTTTGCCAGGTTAAGTGATGGAGAAACTGCTTCATCCCTTCTGATGGCACTGGTGGAGATGCTGAGAAATGAGCTGTGTTTAATCACATCCTTCTCTCAGGAATCTGCTAAAATTTGGGCTGAATGCAAACAAGCATTTCCCCAGGAACTGCTCTCAGCACCCACAGCATGGTGGGAACCAGGTCCTACACTGCCTCCAGCAATCCTCCCCAGGGATGTCACTCCTATTTCCAAAAAGACACTCAGGGGTGGGCAGAGTCAAACCAACCTTAAATATTTTAGCACAGCACATTCAGCTGCCTTCTTGCAAGATGTCAGAATGAGACATCACTTACAAAAGGGTGACAAAAATACAAAACCAAATCGAAACGTGGGGCCACCCCACCTTTTCCTCTCTGCTCTGTGCTGAGCTTTGCAGACCCCCAGCCCTGCTCTGGACCATCTGCCCCAAACCTGAGCGTTGTAGGAGCTTTCCTGTTACATCAACAGCTTTTGCTGTCTGGCGTTGGATGAATGGGGCAGGTCAGAGATCTCAGTTTCTTTTCAGATTTTGCAAAGTCAGGAAGATTATGTCTATTTAGTATTAAATATTTTCTCTTGCAAACATGGCTTAGAAGCCCGCTTAAAAACCACGTGGGCTTTCCAGCCCAGCCCTGCAGCAGCACACGGACCCACATCAAATGGTTCTTTTATGAATCACGAATTAGATGCTGTCTTAATGCTTAGGAGTATTTGTAAACTGGGAGTTATGACTAAAGCCAGCGTTTGACCTCCTCGCATTCCCCGTTGGACACATCCTGGCATGGCTCATTGAAGATGCCCGTGTTCTGCACTTCGCCTTGTCACTGGGAGATATGGCACACAGATGGAATGATCATACTGGCCTCTAAAGGAAAATATTTAACCCAGGGATGTCAATGGAATATAGAAATGATGGTTAAAATCCCAGAAGCCTGCCTTGTTTTTGTCTTTTTCCTTTCATCTAGCACTTTGGGTCATGCCATCACTTATACGCTTCAGCCCAAACAGGCAATTGCTGAGTTAAGAACCTGGAGTTCAAAGTGAACCATAAACCTTAGTCTATAAGATAAATCATACAAATTACTTTACAGAAATAAATAGAACATTTGGGAGAGAGGTTATCTTCTTGCCTTCAGTTTACATCTCTAATGACTGTAAGTTCACAAATGCATTCTGTCAAGAATATAAACATTGCTTTTATTATACCAAAGACAGATATTTATTACCAACTTTTACAGTACGGCCAGCCAGCTTAGAGGGAAACCCTGGAATCTGGGCAAGAATGTAGAAACTTTGTCATGATAATTATTAAATTTGTGGGCATCTTTTTAAGCGCAGTGAAGGCTACTCAGAAAAACCTCACCACTTAGGTCAAACGGCAGAAATAAAGTTTTAAACCAGTGAACAGGGCTGAGCTGCTAAATTTTTCTTGTGCAAGTGGTGCTGACATGCAGAAATAGGTGTTCCCACACAAACACAAACACACCCAGGTGGGATTTTTCTAAAACTTTGAACTCATCTTTCCCACAGTTCTCAATGATTTTATTATTGCAACCTTGCGCAGGGCTGTGTTTCAGGGCACAATCCTTACTCTCCTGCTCTTGTTGCCAGAGGAATTTCATTTGGATTAGACTGTAACCCAATCTTTTTTTCTATGGCACGGTATAACAAAGGAAAAAAAATTAGATTAATAAAAAGATTTTTGCTGAAACCGAGTGTTGGGGAGGTCAGAGAAACACAGTCAACACCAAGAGGAGTTTGACCCCAGCATCCCAGCATAGAAACTGGTCCCAGTTTGTTCCTTAAAGTGGTGCCTCATCCTGCTCTGCCCAGACCACATTACAGTTCTCAACAAACCAAAATGTTTTTTATTGCTCTTTGAAAAGCTCCTCTTGCAAAACAGGGGAACAGCTTGTGTAGAATGCAACTTGGCTACCTGGCCTGAAGCTCCTGTTGTACAGGAGATGGGCATAAATAACACTTTCTTTGCAGAAATCTGGGAATATTGAGGTGCTGTGATGCTGTCTGAGAATCTGGCCTGTGTTCCTTGCTCTGTGTTTAGGATAAGGCTGACTGGGGAAAAGTTGGAGTGTCTGGGACAGGAGGTCCTGCTTGTGCCTTGGGAAGTTGTGACATCAAGTGTTTTCACTGCTTAATGAACTCAGGGTGCTTCTGGGGAGAGAGAGACCAGATCCAGGTCCAAAAGGATAAGAAAAATACCTCCCTGAGCCCCAGAGGCAGCTACACAGAGCAGCGAGAGCCTTTGGGCTCTGCTCCATCTCATCTCACTTACCCCTCCAAGGCAAGTCCCTCCGAGCCCAAGCTAGGCTTAATTAGCAAAGCAAATGTGGGCACGGCTCCATTCCCGATGCCGGGGCTGTTTTACGTAAGCCCACGGGTATTTCCCATCTCAGCCAAATCAGCACCTCTCCAGAGTCCTCTTCTCTCCCAGAAAAAGCGCCTGTTTTGGAGCAAGAGAAGAGGAAAGGCTCACAGCAAAACCATTATCGCTGGGTTACATGTGTTCTGTGACTGCAACAGTCATGAAGAAGGTATGAGAAATTGGACATGATATTGCATTTCCTGCTCATGCATCTGCTGGATAAGCTGTTTGGAGCCTGCCGCTCCATCCAGAGATTGTTTCTTTCCTACATTGTGGTAGTCACGGTGTCTCTGGTCGTTTGGGTTGTTACGTCTGGGAAGGGAAGGAAGAAAAGGGAAAGAAAAGGGGGAAAAAAAAGGATCATGTTGAAGACAAAAGCGTTTAAGCCTGGACACGTCTGTGAGCATGTGTGTGACACATTCATGGGCTGGCTTGTCAGAAGCAGGGATGTAAAATCTGTGCCCCCAGTCGTGCTCAGCAAATCAAAGGCTGGAATGGAAGAAAGAAGGAATTCCTCAGCCTCGGCTACGCCTGCAGATCTTGCCCAAATGTTGCTGGCGTTCCTCTCCCACTCCAAGCAGTGGAGCTGCAGGGAAGTCTGGGGTGCAGACCAGCTCCCACTGAGGACTTCGCGTCTCCAGCGCCCCCCAAATCCTGACTGCAGGAACCCAGGTCAGCACTGAGTGGTGGGTTCTCAGCGCTGATGACAGCAAGTTGTCAGTGACCAAGAGAGCTCTGGGCTTCTCCCCTCGGAACAGCATCTGGCCAGGAAGCAGAGAGGAGTGGAGGGGAGAGGAGGAACCATCAAGGTCTGGGCATGGGTCAGTTTTGGAGTGAGTGGGCTAGTGAGGGGTCAGCAGGAGGGAGCAGGGCTCCATCTCCACAGAGGGTCAGCAAACGGAGGCAGCCCCTGTGTCCCCTGTGTCCCCAGTGCCACCGGCCCCAGATCTCCTCCCGGCTCCACTGGGGCACCTCGGGGTGTGCCAGCTCCTCTCTGTCTTGCCTTGCCCCTTTCTGCTTTGCTCACAGGGGCTGTGATACAGAAGAGAACCTCGCCTCTGTTGTACAAACCCAGGGGACCATTTAAAAACCTTTCCCGATGGAGAGACGACTCCGCTCCCTCACAGCGACGCACCAGAGGGTGTTTTGATAAACTGATTGTATCCACAGCTCAAGTGGATGGGGGTTTCTGGAAAAAGTCCAGGGATTTTCTGCTCCATTTGACATCTCCCACACAGACTCCTCCCTTTTGTTCCAAGCAGAAGTGTTACTTTCCTTCTCTTTCCTTACCTTTTTTTTCTTTTTTCCAGAGGGAATCAAGATACAGGATAGGAAGGAACACAAATGAACAAACAAACAAAAAGCCAAGAGAAATTATTTTTGCATTGAATCATGCAGAAAAAGTCCCAATCCTTTCAAATGGAACTGAACAGTCAAGTAAATTCTGAGAAAAAGGGAATTCAGTGGAAGAAGTGCATGGAACAAAATAGATTTTTCTTCGCTGGAGATGCTTTGCAGGAATGCCTGTGACTTCTTCAGCCCCTGCTCCTGTGCCGCTTGCCCTGAGAGCAGGACCAGGGGCACTGACAGAGCCCAGCCATCATCTCCATCCTTGAGGCTGCCCTTTGTGGAGAATTAACCATGCTCTCACCATAAACAGTGCATTGTCCATAGATTAATATAGCCCTTAATTAGTAATTTCACTTAAATGGTGTCTCTTGGCTCTTCATTACTTGACTGCTCAGCTGGAAGCACTGATAAATATTTCATGTTTTAGTGAAGAGTTGAGAGCAGGAACATGTTAACTGATGTGGTGTCCATGGATCAGCAAAGCCTGTTCCTTGGAAGACCCAGACAGATCCAGCTATTTTCCCCACAGTCCTTTCTCTTGCACTGGAGCCATCCTCTCAGGGGCTCTTCTCTCCAAAATTAATTACAGCTTGCATTAAAACCAGTGCACCTTAATATGAGCTCTGTCATAATCACAGGTGAGTGAGGTATCTGGATGAACACTGTGAAAACTTCTCTTTGTTGGAGCCATTTAAAACACGCAAGCGTTCCAGGATTAGACCAGTTGCAATAAACAGGCCAGGAGAACAGGGATTATCCATGAAAATGAATGATGGTAAATGTTTTAATACAATGGTTTACGCAAGAAGTACTACAAAAAATATCTCACAAACATGTTACCTGAATGATAGATGATAACAGAGCCTCAAATAACAATAACAATGTAAAACAATTTGGGAAACCTTTTCTAAGCAGCACCCTGGTGAGTGTCCAAAGAAAATACATGCAAAAAATATTCAAAATCCAATGCGTTACATTGACTTTGGCCAGCTCCCAGCTTTTGGGTATAAAACTTTCTCCCAAAGTTTTGCAAGTAAAACAAGTTATTTGAATGAGGGCCTGATCCAGGCAGCTGCTGAGCATTCTCCTTCTTACTGAGGTCATCAACATCCATGGTTTGCAGGACAGGCCTAATGCATAGGTCAAAAAAATATTCCATAATAAAATCCATCATATAAAACACAACAAAAAATGAAACTTTCAGGACCCACCCCTTAGTTGTGTAATGCTGCTTTTTTCTTTTTTTTTTTTAATTAAAAATAGCAGAGATTTGAATAGTGAAGTCACCGCTGGAAGCTGTTCCTGCATCTGAGTGACCATGAGGCCCATGGAACTGGATGGCTGCTCTCGAGGTTAGGGCCAAACCCTCCCTGCTCCACTCGTGGGAGCAGCCTGATGCTTGGAAGCAGCTTCTGGAAATGCTCCTGCACACAAGCAGCCCCTTCGCCTCCGAGCACGGCACAGGATTGGGCTCTGAGCCCTTAATCCCCACAGTAAGAAGTGGAACACTGCACACAAGATGTAGCAACAAAATAGATTTAGTTCAAGGTTAGTCTCAAGAACCCTTATCTGATCACTGACAGTAATTTATCACACAGAACCCATCATTAGTGTCAAGCTGTTTTATTACCCACTAACTTAACACTGTTTTACCAAGAGTCAAGTGTGATGTCACTCATGTTAAAGTAATTTACAGCTAATAGATATGAGGTAGGAGTCAATGTTGGCTTGCTGAGTTCCTTTCATGCTCGGTGCTAGCTCCTCTCATTTTGCTCAGTAGGCAAATCAGAGAGCAAGGAGAGGCAGCAATAAAGGGGCAGCCTGTGCCCATGCACACACAGAGGAGCTTTACATTCCCCAGCATCTTTTCACTTCAAGCACAAGAACTCATCCAGATACATGAACTCTGATGTCGAAGAGTTGAAATGCACAGTAAGATTTGAGACAATAACAAATAATCTGGTTTGTGGGAAAAGAAGTGTGGAGTGCTTTGGCCATGTGGAAGCTCCAGCATATCAGGAGAGGGAGAATCCCTCTAGGAGTAGCAACATGTACCCCCAAATCCCACCAAATCTCTTTCACCAGGAAAGAATAAGCCTGGGCTGATCTGACATTCCCTTTTCAGTGGTCTCAGTTTTGAGGGTGAGAGTTCCCTTCATTTGGAACATGAAGAGAAGTTACAGAAACCTCAATAAGGAGTTTTGTTACCAAAAAAATGGAGACAATTGCATATGAACATTGTTTTCCTTCCCTGCCTTCTTCATCTCTCCAGCCAATTCGTTCAGTCTTAAGGTCAACCCCAGTGCAGGCTGTGTTTATAAGAGAATACATTTCCCATTTCCAAGCACTTGCCATCTCCTCTAATGAATCCCCCTGCTGACGTCCCCAGGATCCATATTCTTAGCCTGCTAGACATTCAGAGATAATCCTGACTAATGTGTATATATTCAAAGAGTTTTATTGTGGAGAATTGTACATTTGGGTTAAAGGAAAGGGCATCCTATATCAGTTCACCTCTCCAATTTTATAGCCATTAAAAACATTTTAAATCACTGCATCTGCTCTTATTTCCCCTGCAAGTTCCTAAATTTTGGGCTATTTGCGTGGTGACTTCAAATGGTCCTGGAGGTGTGACCCTTCAAGACACTGCAGAGAAGGTCTCTAGGGATTAAATTTTAACAGTTCTTGGGATCTCAGGTAAATATGTTGCTCTGACAACACACCTGGACTGTAAATCATTGGAGCATCTCTTTTGTCAGCTCTGTCAATAACTGTCCTGGTCTGTAAATTCTGTTTGATCAAACAACTCTTGGAAACACACGATTTCAATGGTGACCTCAGTTTCAACCCACAGCACCAATTGTATGCAGATTGGCCAATGGTCCCTGAGAGGAAGATCCCCAACTTTTGGCTGCAGGAAGGGGCCAGCTGACCAGATGTGAGGCTGAAGGTTTGGAGGAGCTGGACAATGGTTAAACTCTACCTAGAGATTGGCCTGGGTACAGTCAGATGGGATATACATGCTCATAATTTTCTTTCCTTCCATGGGGAACTGAATGAAAGCTTGCCAGGACTTCTGCTTCTGCATATCTCTGCTCTCTTAAAATCGTTCCAGAGGTTGCTTGTAACACATGGCTTTGCTCAGGCTGTTCCTGCGAAATCTCAGGAGCGATGAGGAGATTGTGAGTGGCCCTTTGCCGTCTTCTCCCGGGGCTCTGCTTGGGCCACGGGGCTGGGAGGTTTCCAGCGAGCCGGGAAAAAGCAGCTGGGCAGGACCAGCTGTGATCCAGGCCTAAAACTCACATGGTGCAAAGCTCGGGTTCTGGCTTAACTTTGTATTTGCAAATCCAGACAAGTAGTAAAAATGTCACCCCTGCTTCTGCCCAAATCCAGAGCATTCAACCATGGAAGCCACTGCTGGGCAATTCAGAGAGACAAAGAAGTGCTTTGCTTCCCACTCTGGCCAAGCCAGCTGCCTCTCCACCTCTCCCTCTCCATACCACCTTTCCAACTAATTGGAGCCATGTTTCCATGCCAAAGCAGATGAAAAATGCATCTGGTAAGGGCTAAGAGGTTGTTGAGAAGGTGAAAAATGAGGCTTGGAGAGGTCAGAGATGCAGCCAAAGAGACAAAGAGGAGTGGGAAGGGAAGTTTCGTGAGGTGGAGGAGAAGATTTGCTGACCCAAACCAAGGCAGCTCAGATGTGGCAGAGAAGATGTGAAAGGAAAGCACAGCCTACAAACACAGCGAGCCCAGGCAGGAAGAATATTTGGCATAGGGATATTCAAATTAAGCATAGCAAAGCAATGCAGAGAACATTAAACTTAGTTCTGACAGGTAGGAAAGGCTGCACCATTCATTTGCCACCTTGTTTATGAGAAGTCACAGTGCCATTTCTCCTTCACGGAAGATTATTTTTAGACCTATAAAACACATGAGGAGAGAGATGCAAAATGAAAATTAGCCCATAATGCAGGTAGTGTCCCAAATTCATCCCTAGGGCACCTGTATTAACTTCAGTGGAAAACTTCCACCAGAGGTTCATTCAGACCTGTATTTAGCAGTGCACATCTGTCCAGTGCTGGGCTATTGAGTCAGTAACTTCACACCAAGCCTGCAATGGGAAAAAGAAGTGCTTCTGGTTATAGATACCAAAATAAAGCAGAAAACAAGCAGCAATATTACGGCAGAAATTTTATAAGATGTGAAATTCTGCCCCTGTTATTGCAGAGTTAAATAAAATTCCAGTAAGTAAAATGAGGGAGAGTCAAGTTTTGGGACTGTGCCGCCTTCTGGCCTTCAAAATCAAATCTGTGCAGTCTCCTGATTAAAACAACAGACTTCTGCAAACCTTCAGACCTTGAAAGAAGAAACCACCATCCATGCAGCCAGATTCTCAAGTGGTTGGATTTACTAAGTGCATAACTTCTCACTATTTATATTTTAAATCAAAATTTTCTTGCTTCCTTTTATTCTTACATGCGTGTAGTGATTTAAAAAGTGGGGTTCTGGATCCAGAGCAGCTATAAAAACCCCAATGGATTGATGTCACCATGATGCAGATTCCTCCTGTCCCGAACTACATGCAGAAGAGGCCAGGTAGGCTCACCTGCAGGTGACACCCTCCAGACCATTCCTGTGCTTCCTTCCAAGCAAGCAAGCACAAAGAACCAGGTATGATTCCAGATGGAAGGAGCTACAGAAACCATGAGGGTGGTAACACAGGTACAACCTCACTGCAGAGAGGCTTGTGTAAGGAATGAACACTCCCAGAAGATTTATGTCTGTTCTTTGGGTAGTTTCGGAAGACATATCTCCAAAAGAGACTCATGTGCAGGAGCCACCAACCACCTAAAAGCTATAAAGCAAACTCTGAGGTGAGTGAGTGCTCCTTTATTTTCAAGATAGGTGTTTTAATGTTGTATTGGAAAAAAAAAAGATCCTTCCGCCGTGAAGGCTGGCTGGAAGTGTATCCAAGTGGAGAACAGGGGCACAGCACCAGTCAGACAAATTCTTGGTCTCCTACTTTTCTCCCAAGTAGATGAGGTCAGCAATGCTTCCTCAAAGTCACTGCACTTCTAAGGAATAACGAATCTGAAGGTGTCCCTATTTGGTAACTGGATTTGTCTTTCTTAATCCTTGAGATCTTCCCATTTCCAGTTTCCGCTCAGCATCCCAAATAGCGAGGGGCTCTGTTTATGACAACACTGCTGTTGATATTAGATCTCATTACTCCAGAGTCTGAAGCTTTCAGAAAAAACACCCGGTACCATGGGACTTGAAATGAAGAAAATGAGCTCATACCCAAGAGGTGTCCAGCTGGGAGATTCCACTTTCTAGAAATACTGTACAAGTACCTCCAAATGATTTGGGCACTAACATCCCATCTCCCAACATTTAGTAGTAACATAATGGTCCCAATTTCCTTCCCAGGCATGGGAAGAGGAAGAACCTTTGCACGTTTCTCCCAACCAAACAACAACCAGGTTACATCATGACTTTGGTGGCCGAAGCTCCTCGCTTTCCTCCCTCCCCCACCCCAGGAACAATGGCTAACTGTTCTTTTTCCATCTATAAATTTGTCTGAGTTAACAGTTCCCAAGATCTGGCAGCAAGCTGGAGCTGGGAGTGAGCTGAGAGATAGGAGAGTGACAGTCTGAAATGAAACACAGAGCTGCTGGGCCTGCAGCCGTCAGACAGGAGCCTGGCTCCCTCCCTTAAAGATTAGCGAGACTCCTTCGCTGGAGCCCTCCACATTCCCCAAAATCCCAGCAACAAAGTGCTGTCTCTCAGCCGCCAATGAATCATGTGAATTTAACCTTTCACCTGGCCACAAGGAGGTTAATATACCAAAATAGCCCCCTTTTTTTTTTTCTTTCTCCATTTATTGCCCATAATAGCAGCAGGGAGCACAGTGAAAACCCTGCCTAGCTGGAAAGGCTCTGGAAGTGGTTTGATATCACACCTCTGCTCGCTGGCCTCTGCCAGGACCGTGTTGGCATCCCCAGCATCAGCCCACCAGCTCAGCACACACAGGCTGCAGTTTGTACAGGGAAATAGTTTCCATTACACAATACAGAAGATTTTTGCCTCTGGTTGCCTGGCTGCTGCCTCTCTGTGCCCTCCGGCTGCAACCCCACAGAGGTTCACCCAAGGCGTCCCCCAGCGTGCCCACATGGCAGGGTCCTGAGTCCCCCGCTGCTCCCGCCCATGGCAAAACTCCTGCAGGACTTCCCAGGTGGGGTCAGACCCTCAGGCCCTGCAAGGTGCTGAGCCCTCCTAGGTCTGTATCACCTCCTTGGGCTGGAAATCCTTGACCTTTGGGCTTGGGGCAAAGTTGGAGTCCTGAGAGTCCCCTGAATAAAATAAACGCGGAGGCCACAGTTTGCCCATCTGCAAGAATACCCTCACAGGGTATTCCCAGCTGCAGGAGCTGCAGCCCCAGCCTGTGCTCAATTGTGGCCTGTGCCGGCCATTGTCAGCCTGAGGATTTCCTGACTCCTCTGGAACTTGGAGCTTCTGTTAAATCAGCCTTGAACGAAAGTGAATTTAAAGCAATTTGGGCCCAGATCGCACAAGCAAAGGTCACTTTCAGGAGGCACATGCCAAATTACCCACCTGAGGGGGGCGCACATTGCGCTTGGCATTTTGTACCCTTTAAATATTGAAGGAAAAGGAGTGATTTGTGTAGCCAATTTTGGCTTGTGAAAGGCTGAAAGAATGGCTGAGACTGAAGCATCCCAGTGTAATGGATGCATAGGGGACGACAAGCCACATCATCTCTATAGGACATCTTTTATTTTCCATACTGGTGAAATCCTTAGGGGTTAAGGAAGAAAACAGGATCTCAGAGCAAGAGGGGGAAAAACATTAAATACTTTTCCCCCACCTCTATCAAAGCCTCCCTTCCTGAGAGCCACTGCCACATGCATATAACAGGAGATAAATATTTTTGGCAGAGCCTGCTGTTTATTTAACCCCTTTGAGACACAGTCCTCTGGCATCCCCTCACTCTTCCAGGCACAAAACCCCTCTGTCCCTGCCTGGCTGGGCTGGGGCAGCTCAGTCCTTGCCCACAACCTCTCGCTGGATGGGGCCTCCCCCAGCCCTGGCTGTGTCCATCACTTCTCCCAACAGGAGGAATCAGCCTGGCCTCGACTGCAGGAGGTACCTGAGCTTGGTCCCGGGGCAGGGACCAGCCCGTCCCTTGGAGACTGGGTAGGAAGGGGCTGGGGGGAGGAAGGAGGGATATGGACCGGGGGATGTAGACTGGGATATGTGTGGGCAATGCAGGCCAGGGGATGCAGGAGATACAGACCCTTTTGGTCCCCTGCTGTCCATCTCCCCTACTCACAGCCCACCAGGCAGGGCAAGCAGCTCCTGGGAGTTTGCTGTACCCCCGGAAATTTCGTCCTTCGTCTGGGAGTTGGGGACAGAGCTGAAGAGCAGCCCCATGCCTCCCGTCAGGGCTGAAGGGACGATGGGTTTCCCTTTGCATCGGGTGGCTCGGACGGCGGGATCGGAGGGGGCTCGGTGCCGGCTGGGCGGGCGAGGAGGGCAGAACCCGACCGCGGAGCACTCTTGGGCTCCGTTCTGACGTCGGAGCTCGCCCTCCCCAGCACCCCCGAGAGTAAGGGGCTGCGAGACTCCTCTGAGAGCCGGGGGTGGGGGGATGCTGCAGCCCGGGGGAGGCAGAGGAAGGAAAGGGGACGTATTTAATTAATTGTCACCTCCCGGTGCACCGAGGGGAAAGGTAACCCTAGGTTCCACACTCCGCGTGAGCCTTGCTCCCCTGCCCGGTGCAGCAGGAGCGGGAACGTTTCTGCCCTTCTCGCTCCACTTGCCTTTTCTTTTTTTTCGCCTTGTTTTTTCCTTGGGGGAGGGGGGAGCTAAAAGCCCCCTCCGGGACCGCGCAGGACGCTCCCACGCGTCCGCCCCGCGCAGGGCTCACAAATCAGCCGGAGCAGGATTAGGGCCGGGGGGCCGGGGCGCCGGGCAGTCTGTCCCGGCCCGGGGGAGCCTCACCTGGAGGGGTCAGGGCTCCCTCGGGGCCCTATAGAGCCGCACCAGCCCCTCTGGAACGCACCCGGAGGCAAGCTCTGCCTGGACGGTGCGGTGGGGGGGGGTACGGGGAGCCATTAGGAAGAGGTCCATCCCTTTCTTACCCCCCAGAATAAGTGGTCGTATGCCCCTGAAAGAGCACAGCTGGGTCCGACTCGGCCCGTCAAACGGGCCGTGAGCCCGGCGAGGGACGCGCACCGGTGTCAAAGCTCCCGGAGGGTACCGCCGGGGTGACACCCGGCTCTCCCGCGAGGCCTTTCCTCCTGTCCCACCTCCAAAAGGGGATGGAAGGCAGGGATTGGGGTTTCCGGGCATCACCCGCACCAGTGCACTGTTACGATTTTAGTATCGAATCCTCTCTGTGAGCTGGGCAGAGGTGTCCGACCGCCACGTCGGGGGTGCGCTCTCGGTGTGGCAGCGAGCACCGGGAGAGACCCGGGCTCCCCGCGTCCCGCACTCCGGCGTGGCTTCCCTGTGCGCAGTGCGAGGGCTGCGGACGGGGCATCGCCGCTGCCACCGCGCTGGCACCTTCCCTCCCACTTCATTTAAAGTATCGCCCACCCTAGCCTTCCTCACAGGAGGACTCCCTGCCTGCCGGTTACCGATCGCAGCCTAAAATCCTACAAACACCCCAAACCACGGAGCCTCCCACCCCGTGGACAGCCACACGCAGTCCTCACGCGTGGGTGACACCACTCCGGGCCGGTGCCCAGCGGGGACTGGAATATGGGGCCGGTCCGGCGGCGGCTGCGGCGGATGGTGCTGGAACCCCCGGTGTGGGAACACCTGCCCGCAGCGCTGCTCCGCGCCCGCGGGCGCTGCTGGCGCGGCGGCGGGAGAAGCCTCTCCTTGGACCCGCCACCCCTCGCCGCGGCCTCGGTGGGGAGAGAGCCCGGCAACCTCGACACCACCGGAGCAGAAAATGCGTTGAAAAATAGTTTAAAAAATAAACAAAAAAACCCCCAGCAACTGGATGGATCTGAGCACAGACACGCCACGGGTCCACGGGCTGGTTTGCGTGCACTGTGGTTTTCTCAGGTGTGAACACGCTCACCGTGTACATCCCTCCGGATTTAGCAGCCACTCTTTTATTTCAGTGTTTTCACATTTATTTGAAAGGCAGGAGTAATCGGAGCGGGCAGTTCGTACACATTAAAAAAATGTATAATAAATTACAGTTAAGTAACACCTTGAAATTGTAAAGTTTGGAAACCCAAGAGAATGAAACGAAGGAAGCTCCAGCGGTGGCTCAGCCACAGCCACGAAGGGGCTGGGGCTGGTTTTCTGTAGGGACTGTTTTATCCGTGCCGCCGCCGGGCTGGAGCCTCCTCGGGTTGATATTTTTTTTATATATAGCTTTTTCACA
The DNA here is from genome assembly GCA_013400975.1 of Atrichornis clamosus. Taxonomy (NCBI): domain Eukaryota; kingdom Metazoa; phylum Chordata; class Aves; order Passeriformes; family Menuridae; genus Atrichornis; species Atrichornis clamosus. Next base: position 97,164 of record WBMZ01004201.1, read on the forward strand.
TTTAAAAAAAAATATTTTTCCGTCTTTTTTTAATATCTTTTTTTTCTTATTTCGCTCTCTTTTTAAAATTTGTTTTGGTTTTGTTTTGCTTTTTCTTTGTTTGTTTGGGAGGGTTTTGTTGTTTTGGTTTTGTTTTCTTCTTTCTCTCCGCGGGCACGAGGGACACAGGGATACCCTGCGAGCCGCAAACGGCCGCTTTCGCCAGCAAATAAATACATCTCCAGCCAGTTGCGTCGCTTTATTCCGAGGGAAATAGCTGGCATTCCTGCACCAGTTTATTTTGGAGCTGAAATTTCCCACCCTTCCCGCAGCGCTGGTCCCTACGGAGCCGAGGCTGAACGGGCTCCCCCGGACGCCGGGACCGCACCGGCGGGCAGCGCTGGGCTGCGTTACCGGAGGGCTCCCGGGGCCGAGCAGGGCCCGATCCGATCGGTAAAGGCCTGAGGGTGGCAAAGTTCCGTCCGCCCGGTGATGGAGCGAGAAGGGGGCGAGATTTGCCAAGGGTTTTTCCTCGTTTCTCAGGGGAGGAGAGGCACAGCGACTTTGCACAAAGGCGCAGTAATTCTCGGGGACAAATCCCGGTACCGATTGAATTATTTCCTCGCTAGTCAGTACCGGAGGAGAGTTAAATCGGCCGAATTAGCCGGGCTAAGCGGGTAGCTGAGTCTAGGAGCTCCCTCCCCTCTGAAGTCCCTTTCCGGGGTGGCACCGACGGGGAACAGCGGGGAAGGGTTTTTTGTCCCCGTCGCAAGGCCAGAGCGACTCGGCCGGGGGGCTACACAGAGGAGGACACTTCTCTCTGCTGCTCCCCCCAGGAAAGCGCAAAGTTTTCCTAAAAAAAAAAGCCTGGGCCCCGACGGGACGGTGAGGGGCCGCAGAGCTGCTCTCCGAACGTGGCAAAGCCACGCTGCGCCCCGGGCACGGCCAGAACGGGCAGGCTGCGAGCGTCGCCGCATCCTCAGCGGGGCCCGTGGGCCGCTTGAGAAAGTCAGGGAGAGCCGGGGGTAGGCTGAGATGCCCCTTCCCCGTAAGGATGGGGTTTATGTCAAAACAGAACCGGAGCTCTCTCTCGGAGCAGAAAACCACCAGCTCTCATCCTCTGCTAGCAAATCCCCGGCAGGAAGTTTTCGGTGTGTTCCCCAGCATCTACCGGCCTCCCGGGACGGGTGGTCATCGCCTCCAGATGGGGTGTCGGAGCGAACCCCAGAAAGGCAAAGGAGGAAGCCACCCCCCACTCCTCCCCGGGGGCGGGCGGATGCTTCCAGCCTTGCCGAAGGAGCGGCCAGCGGGCCCGGGGCGGTGCGGGGCGCACTCGGGGGCCGCATCCTGCCCCCGCTCCGCCCGGCGCCCGCCGCCCCGCGCTGGGGGGGAGTCTGCGGGCGCGTCCCCCCCGCCGCGAGCGGAGCCGGCCGGACTTATCCCGTCCCCCCCTGCCGGGAGGCGCCCAATCCCGGCCGGGACCGGGGCTGCCCCGCCGGCCGTCACGTGGGCCGGCCCGCACCGGGGCCCCGTAAAGAGCCAGAGCCGCCGCCGCCGCCGCCACTTCCCCGCCGGGCGCAGCCAGGGACGCACCCACGGGAGACGGGGCGCCGAGAGGGGGGAGACCGGGGGAGGGCAGCCCCTCTTTGCCAGAGGGTCCTGCTGGTTTGTTTTTTCTCTTCCCTCCCCCGTAAACTTTATTGTATTTTTTTTATTATTATTTTTATTTTCCTGGGATTTCCCTGGATGGTCTGAGCACAGCTCCATGCCCCCACGGCCTTGCCCGGCTCTGCTCCCAGCACGCTGCCATGTGAGTACCTGTGCGGGAGGAGTGGGCCAGGGCGGGATGCTCTTGCGGGGTGCAGTGGTTCGAGCCCTCCGCCACCATGGAGAGGCCTGCCCGAGACTTATTGCTCTTTCTAACAAGAAAGCGGCAGCGCTGGTGGCTGGGGGACACCGGGGATGCTCCCGATCTTGGACCGCTGCCCAGGTCCGTCGGGACCCTTCCAGGAAGCCCGAGCGCGGCCGCCTCCCCGCCAACAAGGCCCCGAGTTGCGCTTCAGGCCCTGGGTTCCGAAAGGAAAAAAAAAAAAAAAAAAAAAGACGGGAAGGGAAACACTCTTGGAAAAAAAAAATTTAATTATTGGAGGTTTTTTCCGGCCCCTTGGAGGTACCCAGGCGGGCGGCGGGGCGGGGAAAGGTGCCGGAGGGATCGCTGTCCATTCCAAGGAGGTTAATTCTCGTCGCGGCCCGGAAAGAAAGTTTAAAGGAAAAAAACAAAGAAAAAAAATTTACAAATTTCAGCCCGTGCTTGAGGCAGGGAAGAGGCGTTTTGGGCGCGGGAAAGGCCGTCGTGTCCCCGGTGTTTGTGGGGTCTCAGCCCGCTGCTCTCGGTTCTCCTTCCAGGTTCCTCTGAGTGAGCCCCTCGGCACCGCCGGGCCGCAGCCGGACGGGCCCTGAGCAGCCCCTGCCGCCGCCGAGGACGGAACATGTATCAGGGTCTGGCTCTCACCCCCAACCATGGCCAGTCGGCTTATTCCCACGACTCCAGCAACTTCCTCCACTCGTCGGCCGGCTCGCCCGTCTACGTGCCCACCACCCGGGTGCCCTCCGTCCTCCAGACGCTGCCCTACCTGCAAGGCTGCGAGCCGCACCAGAGCCACCTCGGCAACCCCCCGGGCTGGGGGCAGAGCGGCAGCGAAGCCGCCGGTTTCAACGCCGGCAGCCCCCACCCGCCGTCGGGCTTCTCGTACTCGCACAGCCCGCCGGGCAGCAGCCCCTCGGGCCGCGACGGCGCCTACCAGGGGCCCCTGCTGCTGGGCGGCGGGGGCCGGGAGCAGTACGGCAACGCCTTGGTGCGCTCCGTTAACGGGTCCTACTCCAGCCCCTACCCCGCCTACGTGACCCCCGAGATACCGCCTTCCTGGACGGCCGGACACTTTGAGAGCAGCGTGCTGCACAGCCTGCAGACGAGGCAGGCGGCTTTACCCGGCCGCAGGTCCACCTTCGGTAGGTCGCCGCCGCCCTTCACCGACGTCCCGGGGCGCCGAATCGTTGCCCGGCTCTCGGCGCCGGGTAGGAGGCATCCCCAACCCCATCCCAAACCCAGTCCCAATTTCATAACCAAAACTCATCCCCTTCCCCTCGCCGTGTCGGTGTCCCGGTCCCGGGATGAGCTGTCCCGCTGGCATGCCCGACGGGAGAGGAGAAGATGATTTTATCCAGGGATGAGGAGATGGCCCGGGAACGGGGTATGTGCGGCTGACCCTGGACAGAGGCGGGATGGGGGCTTGTGTGATGTGCGTGTGTGACAAGAAGGGCAAAGACCACGTTTCAAAGCAGAGCAATTCCCCCAGAGGACAGAGGAGTAGAGGCCGTTCAACCCCTTCCCTCCACACCCCACCACCAACCCCGCGGTATCTCCATCCCACAATATCGACTTTGTGCCTGTGCTTCAATACTTACCCTTGTGTTTAAATTAGCGGGGCAGATTTATAGCTCTCTCCCTTTTAAGTAATTTATTGTGGTAAATTAGTTTATATTTGAACAGGCTCTCGGTCTCCTCATTCGCCTTCGCCCAAACAGGTCCGCAGCTGCATCGCTCTGCAGCCTTTGGGGAGACACCGAAAGGCGCTCAGGCGTTGAACAATAAACCTCACTTCAATTCCTTCGCATCCACACCGAGAGTCCTTTTAAACCAAGCTCTGAGCAAATAAGGTTTTGGGCTTGATTTAACAGGACTCTTCGTGCGCAGGGTTTATAACCCCGGGAGCACTTCACCAGCCTCCTCCGGTTGTGGCTTGCAAAGTCCTTTAAAAGCCACTTCAAGATCTCAGCCGCGTTATCATCTTTCCTGCGGTGAACTGAATTATCTTATCTTCACCCCAAGAACAAAGTTAAAGCAGGGAAGCAGCCCCCTCCCCACCGAGCTGCCTGCCCGGCTCGGCTTTTCCTCCCACACCGGAGGTGCTGGGCAGCGGTTTCTTTCCAGGATTTTCTCTTTGTCTGGGAAAATCTATTGCGTTCTGCGGGAAGGGATCTTCCTGCTGAAGGAGGTGATGCTGCAGAAATGTCTTCTGCACTTTGAATTCGGTGCTTTAGGATCCAGAATAGTGGCTGCCGTTCTCTCTGCCGTTCTCTCTGCCGTTTATTTTTGCTCTTGAGTAGTGTAAACTCTCTTAAGTAGCCTAAACTATTATTTTAAAATTATTATCATTTAATGAATTATTGCAACAATCTTCTTTTTTTTTTTGTTTTGTTTTCTCTTTACAACTTATTTCTATTTTCCACTTTTCCGTTTTAAAGTTTAGTTCTTTTCCTTTCCGTTGCATCATTGTTAATCCGATCGAAGATTTTAAAAAAAAATTAAAAGCGTATTTTTGCTCGGAAGAAAAGAACTGTTCAGGGAAAATAAGTTATTTTTTAAAAGATTTTTTAAAAGGGGTAGGAGGAAAGAGACCGCCTCTCGATTGACGGCTGCCCCGGTTTCGCTCCGGGTGCCCGTTTGCCGCGGAGCCGTGCTCGGGGTAGGGATGGACCGCGGACCGTGCTCGGAGCGAGCGGCTCCTTGCCTCCTTCCCGGGACTTTTTTTTTTTTTTCGGGGACAGAAAAAGTGAGGAAGAGCCTCGTTAGCAGGAGTTGAGGCCGCGGGCGGCCGGCGATGCTCTCCCGGGTGATGCCAGCCCGCCATCACTCCACGGGCAGCTCCGAACTTTCCCGGCCGGGCCATCCCCACCGGCCAGGGGCTGGATGGCTTTTTTGACGGAAATCAGGAAAATCGCCCTCTCCCATTTATTTTTACATCCCGGGATAACATCGTACTCTCCCGCTGATGATCCTGCCCCTTCCCATCCCAGGGAGACCCCAGCCGCGTTCAGCCCTTTGGGGTCTTTCAGGGAAGGGATGGGGGAATATGCTGTCTTTCAGCAAAATATTAAAAGGTTAAGGTGCGGAGGGAATAAAGAGGTTTGGTTCACACTTGATGGGGTGGAAGTAAACCCCCTCGGAACAGGGATTTCCCCTGGATCGGGGCACGGACAATTGGACACCCTCTCCCACAAGGTCCCCGGGGGCAGCCCTGTACGGTGGGGATGGTTCCTGACCCTCACGCCGTGGGTGTTTCTTCCAGAGTACCTGGAGGAGTTCCCGGGGGACGGCCGGGAATGCGTGAACTGCGGAGCCATGTCCACACCGCTCTGGAGGAAGGACGGCACCGGGCACTACCTGTGCAACGCCTGCGGGCTCTACCACAAAATGAACGGCATCAACCGGCCCCTCAAGCCGCAGAAGAGGCTGGTAAGAGGGGGAAACCCCGCCGGGATCCCCTGCTCCACCCGGGGCTGGCTGGAGGGCAGGGGCCGGGGGGCTGTCGCGGTGCGTGTGCAGTTGGGGTCTCTGTACTTGTGTTAGGGTCTGTTTGACCCCCTGTCCTCTCACAAATAAAATGCCATCAGCACTGGCAGGACACCCTTGCTGCGGGGCAGGAGCGGCTGGGGTCAGGGGGAATGGGATGAAGCCAGAGGGATTTCTGCCCCAGCACGAGTGGTGGGCAGTGGAGACAGAGTCACAGGGACCAGAGGGGTCCCGGGGCTGCACGGAGGGTCTGTGCCAAAGCCGAGTGGGGACAATCAGCTCTGCCTGTGGGTTTCTCCTGGCTCCATTCCTGCAGTGTGCAAATTGCTTTCTATTCTATAATTACTATTATTATTATTTCCTAGTTTTTCATGCAGACACACATGGTCTAGGCAGAGTAGTTGAACAGGAGGCAGGGCTGGTTCTGAGCTGGCCCAGCAAGTTTGTGGCTGCTCGCAATAGAAGCAGGATGGGGCCCAGTTCCCCACTGCCTTCACCCGCCTGCCTAAGGGGAAAAATTGGGGCTTGGCAGTTCCCAGTTTCCCTGTAGGTTAAAGCATTAATTCTCCCTCTCAATGTATTTTTGGGCTTCCTCCAATTGGGATCCCATGGTGAGAGAGGAAAGGCACGTCCTTCTTTTTTTGTGGAGTCGTTTTGGGATGTTTAAATTTGGTGGTAACAGTTTTGGTTTTAGAGCTTGTCATCAGACGCCATCATTACAAACAGGATGTTTGTTGGAGCCGTGCTGGGGAACAGCTGGGAGCTCCTGGGGCTTTCACTCGGGGTGTATTCCTGCAGTTATTTTTTTGTATTGCTAAACAAATTATTAGCAATTATCCAACAGTGACAAGTTTCTGTGTAGGAAAATCAGTAAGAAAAAAAGCAAAGGTTGAGATTGAGGAAGATGTTTCATTCTGATTTGGGTCCCCGGAAATGTAGCTCCGGATTTGCAAAATGAAATGAGTTGTAGCTCCATGGAAAATACCCCTGTTTTGTTCATCACATTAAAATCAATGCATTTCTGTGAGACATTTAGCATTATCCAAGAGGATTTGCTGGTCTCCCCAAAATCCTTCTATCTCCCACGATGTAAAGATATTAAATCTGCACCCCTGGTTGTTGCTGTACCGCAAATCTCAGAGTTACGCTGCTGATTTCTTCAGAGCAAACACGATCTGTGCACAGAGAGAGGTGAAAACCAGTTTAAATCTGCAATCAGACTGGTATCCAAATATGTGACTGGATGAATTTCTAGGGGTTTTTTGAGCAGCTTTTCCCTAAGGGAATTGGAGAGATCTCGCTGCTATTCCGTATTTTATTTTGCCACACGGGAAGGGAGACAGCCGTGCCTGCACCCTGCCTGAGCTTTATCCATAGCACCTATCAGGCATTTTTCAGTAAACATTTCAACGAAGTTTTCTGATGAAAAACTCTTGTTCGCAGAATAAAGACCATATCCTAGGGATGAGCAAATCTAGTCGGGAATTATTGAAGTACTTCCAACCTTTTTTATTATTATTCTGGCAATCAATACAGTCATGATAAAGCTCAAATGAAAGAGCTGATTCCTATCCAGGGGAAACATTTGGCTATTGTTGAAATACTTGAGAGGGTTTTGTTTTATGGATTAGAAAATGGGTTGCAATTTTGACTTTCCATCCTGACTTTGGAACCTTGGGTTTTCCCAAGGGTTTGAAATGTCATGTTGCAACAAGTTCTGTCCCATTGGAAGAAAAGGGATCTACTGACGATGAACAAGAGGGTGCCAGGTGAACTCTGGGAGCAGAGCAGTGAATGCAGTGACTCCATGGCTGTAGGAACGACGCAATCAGCTTTCACAGTGCAGTGAAATACAGACACAGGAAGGAAAAATGGTTGCTTTGGCCCTTTACGTTACGACCTTTGTTCTGTACGTAGACACTGCACTGGGAGTTATTCTGACTTCTGTTTTCACAAAGCAAAGTCCCCCAGAAGAGGACACAGCGTGGCCCAGATAACACTGAGGGAATGATGTCCTGCAGCTCAGGCTGCTCCTGCGTGGGAGAGGGCGAGCAGCAGTAGTGTGGTTTCCACTTCATTGTTTGTTTCTCTTTTTTTTGAGATAAGGACAACATCCTCTACACAGCAGGGACAGCCTTTCTGTCTGGATCTACAGCACTGTGGCTTTCGGCAGTTTGGGTTTGTCTTAGTGGAGGATATTTTGGGTAGTCCCTTTTCTAGCCAAAGTTTCTTGGTGCCCAGAGCCTTAGTAGCAAAGGCAAACCTCAGAGGATGTTGCTGCCTTTGGCTCTGAGCCTCGGATCTCCCCACTTTCAGGAGCTAAGCTCAGATATCTCAGCATGCTTTGTTGCAACCTCTTCCCTGTAAACAACAGGTCCCCTTGAATCTGCCAGAAATGGGGACAAGAGAAGCATTGATTAAATCTAGGGATTTGGTGCCATTTTTCTTCCTTGTGAAACACAGTGGTTTCTTTTCCACCTTTGAAAAGGAGGTGAAGCAAAGTCTCTGACAGCTTGGTCTCCTTCAGAAGGACCTGCCCTGCTGGCTCTGAATTTTTTGTGCTCTCCAAGCAGCGCTTACATGCAGTTAATTCAAAAGGCACCAACTCACCATTCCTTGAGCTTATCAGCAGCTCTTGGCTGTCAAGCCAGGTCCGTGAAGAGTTTTTGTTTGAGTGTATGCTGCATTTGTATAAATAAACACTGAGCACAATGTTGAAGTCAACAACTTCCTAGACAAGGTCAGAATGGTACAAAGGCAGCGGGGTGGAGGAAGGCAGAAATGCATTTTCTTTCAAGAGAATTGCTGGGAAACCAGCAATCATGTATTGTACCGTCGACCTTCAGTGAGCAACGGTAGCCTTGACTGTCTCTTTCTTGCTAAGCTGGCAGGTTGTGGTGCAGGGGCAGGTTCTCATGGGGTTTCTAGGTATAAATTGTAATATTTGGTGGAGGAGGATGGTTTCTTCTCTCCCTGGCTGTGTGAGTAGGAGCCAGCCTGCAGTGATGTGCAGGATATGCAGAAGGCACAGGTCATTGTCCCAGCAGGAAGCCCACGAGCAGGTTGTGATGCAGTACTGGCAGGGTGGGCAGAGCTCTGGCGGGGCTGGCATTGCCCTTGGGCCACCGGAGCCACAGGTCTCATTGTCACCTCATCTGCAGGCTGCTGACAAAGCAGGGGGGAAAGTAGGTACAGTGTGTCCCTCCCTCCCAGGGACCTGCAGTGGCCCAGAAATTTTGGGGCTTTCCAAAGGGCTTTGCCTTGGCCTTTCCCCATCTGCAGGCGAGGACAGATTGCACCAGGCACAGCTGTCCCAGGGCTGAGTGCCTCCAAATTCCCCTCTGCATCCATAGCAGGAGCTGGACCTCAGAATCCTTGCATCCATCAGGTGCTCAGCACCTCTCTCTGCTCCTGTCAGAGCCAAGGTCCCTCCTGGTTGCAGGGATGAGCAGCACAGCCCCGGCAGCTGAAAGGCTTTAAGGGCCCTCTGTAGCTGCTCCAGGGTCTTGCTGTGACACCTTGTCCCATATTAGGGACAAGGATTGTCTGTGCCGGGCTTGTCAGCTCACACCTCAGTGTATTAGTATTTTTGCCTGGTTATTTCTTGCAACCCAAATCATTTCCAAAGTGATACCATTATCTGCAAATAGTTGCTGAGAGCTCTTTGCTGAGAAACGAGTGAATCAAACCTAGGGCATGTCACTTCTGCCTCTCGAAACTCAAAGCTGATCTTTATTTGACTGCTAACCTTGTAAAAACATTTCATTTTTATTCCTACTCTTCCCACCTCATTTGTTATATTGCTCAGTCAGGATATCAAGCAATAATGGAAAAATAAACAAACAGGGAGTTTTTTATTGCCTGCATCTCCTATCATCTGCCTTTGAGGAGATTCAAAGCAATTTTTCTGATGGTTGAAGAACATAGTTAGACATCAGAATGTGGAAAGCCTAAGATATTACTTATGGCACAGGTATCTTATATTTAGTGAGGTCTTTTATTAAAATAGGTTCAATACCTTCTGTTAAGATACTCTCAAATGAAATGCCTGTTCAGCTGACAAGTCTGTATAGAGATGTGAATTTTCCAGTAATTTGGAGGGAAGTTGTCAGAAATGAGTGTGCTGCTTCTGCCAGAACATTTTCTTTCTCCTTTTGGAATTATTAATGTTTCAGAGCCAGCAATCACTGCACTCACAAAGTATGTCATTAATTAATGTCTGTAGGGTGTTTCTGCAGCCTGTAAGAGAACAGATTATCTGTGAGACGTGAAGGATATCTGTCTCACCATGGACCAGTTCCGTTTGGTTCTGCTCAGTTCAGCCAACTGATTCCAGTTGTCTTAAGCCAGAGATTAATTGGAATGTTGCTAATTTAGTGGTGGTTGTGAGTGCAGGAAAACAGAAGAGTTCACTTAAAATGTGAGGAGTTTTCTTCACGCATTTAAAGCACGAATGGTATTTTCCACCTCTTTCTCCGTCTGAGTGGATCTCCTGGAGGGAATTTTTCTGTGCTCTGAATCCTGATCACTTCCATCAGATTTGCTGGAAGTTTGTGAAATGTGTTGCAAGGATATTTTCCTGGTATATCAATATTAAAAAACAAACAAACAAACCCCAAAAAACCCCCCCAAATAAAACAACAAAGAAAACCCCAAACAAACACTTGCAAATTAGAATGATCTCATTTGAATGTAATTTCTTTGATCTGAATTTGGCTATCATGCGTGTTTCGCATTTCCCAGGAAAATGGTGCACGTGGAGATTTTGTTTTTCTGTGAAAGGAAACTTCCCCAATTCACCATCCCCGTGTGTTCACTCCTGTGTTTGTTTGCCTGTTTTGAAGTCTTCATCGAGACGTGCTGGCCTTTGTTGCACTAACTGCCACACGACCAACACCACCCTGTGGAGAAGGAACGCCGAGGGGGAGCCCGTCTGCAACGCCTGCGGGCTGTACATGAAGCTCCACGGGGTGAGGAGCCCGTCCACACGGGGAGGGACCCTCTGGGGCTTGGGGTCACTGCCCAGCAGGTCCAGGAGATCAGGTGTGGAGGGACCAGCCTCTAGACTGGACCCAGGAAAGCTGTAACCCAGTCCTGTCTCCATGAACAGTTGAAAGCTCGGCCTACTCGGCTTCTCCAGGATGAGGCTGAGGGAATACTGGAATGCTCCCAGCTTGCCGGGAGATGTGGCTGCCCCATCCCTGGAAGCGTTGCAGGCCAGGTTGGATGGGCCTTGCAGCAACCTGGTCTAGGGGAAGGTGTCCCTGCCTATGACAGAGGAGCTGGAACTGCATGATCTTTAAGATCCCTTAACCCAAACCGTTGCAGAATTCCATGGAAAGAAACTTACCAGGCTCCAGTAGCTGGAAGCTGAAACTCCCCAAACCCTGACTGAGATAAGGAGCATATTTCTCCTCTATGTTCTAGTTAAGAATGTGTGAAGGATGTTGAGGAGACCACATGGAGGATGGCTGATAACATTTACCCACAGAGGATGGGAATTGTTGGTAACATGTCCATCAGCCAAAGAGGAGATTCCATCTCTCCATAAAGGCTTCTTCAAACTTCTGCCATACAGGCTGAGCTCTCTTTATCCCATGACGATTCCCTCTCTGAGCCACATAGGCTCTCAGTCTGTCAGTGTAATTTAATAGGGCCCTGTCATAAAGGTCACTAATAAATCAGGAAAAGAAAAATAGGAAATAAAGGAAAAAACAAAATTTGTGGGAAAGCCTTAGCTGTTAGCCTTATACATCTTCCAGCCAAGGCCTGATGCAGAGAAAAATAGCTCTTAGTGAAGGACAAGGACTTTAGGTGCTTTGCATTGAGATACAGCACATAAATAGGGGAGCAACATGTGTGGGAAGGAGCTGAATAAAATACAATATTAATGATTCCAAACTTTATGAATGTCAAGGTACCACGACCTCTGGCCATGAAAAAGGAAAGCATCCAGACGAGGAAAAGGAAGCCTAAAAACATTACCAAAGGCAAAGCCTCAACAGGTACAGTGTTGTTATGATTCACCTTGGGGGCCTGAGCACTGTTCACCTCTACATGTCTACTGCAGGAAATTATGATAATTAGAAAATAATGTGATTTTTTTTCCCCCCGATGATTGCTTTAGAACTACAGCCTGTATTTCTGCATAGACCTCATGTGATAGGGGGATGCTTGCTGGGAAATCTCAGCACTCTCATATTCCTGTGAAGCTCCTCTGGACTTTGGGCACCCCTCCCCAGTGCAGCATTGCTTATGTTCATTGGGCTAAATTGAGTAATGGAAAAAACCACGAGTAGGAATGGCATATTAAACAGTTGAGGGGAAGGTATCATGATATATTCAGCATTAGCCCATCCGTCCTGCACCAGGACCAGCACTGCCACACCATGAAAGGGTTCCCACCTCCTCCATCAGCATCTTGACAGCTAAATACAAAGCCTTATCCTGACAGAGATGTGGTAGAGAAAGAACTGTAGGGTCTTGCCATGAGACAGGATGTTTGTCATTAAAATATAAATTTCTTTAAGAGCAGATTTACACCTACATTTCTTCACTGACCTCTACCAATTGTCTTCCAGGATCCACGACTTCGGCCACTAACTCCCCTTCCTCCATCACCAACTCAGACAGCACGGTCACTTTAAAGTCAGAGCCCAGCACAACCTCACAGTACCCCGGACAAACCATCGTGTCAGTGTCCCAGGTAAGGAATAGGGACCCACAGCCATCACCTGCTGGGGTGGATGGTCCACACGTCCCCATGACCGCTGACCTGGGGGCCTTGATGAGGTTAAACACTTAATTCATTGCACAGTGGCCACCAGGGTGGTGGACTCCCTCAGCCTGAGGAAAGCAGGGAGCATAAGCCAAGATGCTGCAGATGAGAAAAGTCTCCAGCTTGATCTCCATTAGATCTTTCATCCTGCAGCAGAGAACTGGGGTGTCCAAGTCCTGCTGCAGCTGAGGAGATTGGTGGTGAAAAGGATTCAGTGCAGAATTCCCATCTCCTGACATGAAATCCTGGGTGTCACAGCCCTGTTGAGCTGGTGAGATCAGCCCAGGGTGGAATGCTCTGTAGCTCCCAAGAAAAGGCTCTTTGGACCTGTGTTATCTGCACCTTATAGCCCTGAGGCTTTCGGTGACCACAGAGCTGTGATGCTGTCAGAGGCCCCAGAGTTCTTCTGCCCCGAGCTTTTCCGTGGGGCTGGTTGCTATTTCATCTTGATATAGGCAAAAAAGGCTCTGAATCAACCCACACATCAAAATTTTGTGAGTCTTTATGCTGAGTCTAAGCCCTCCCTGAACTGGACATGTGTGTATGGAGGGGAAGCTCAGCCTTCATGTGAGTGCCTTGCCCTATCATATGGGATAGGGGATTTTTTGTTTGAAACCAAGGAATCTGGTTTGTGCTGCACTCTGAAAACATATACACACACCTAGACCTCTCCAAATTGGACATATTTAATCAGTATGTAAATACAGATGGGCTCTGGGGTGCCTCCTCCCTGCCTGGTCACTGTGCTAGCTGGGGGTGCAGCGCCCTTCCTGCCCAGCTCTGGACTGCTCAGAGGGGCAGGGATAACCCACCCTGTTCATCACCCACCCTGGTCCTACCACGGTATTCTCACAAGGATTCAGTGACCTGTAGGCTAATGACAGGCCTTCTAATGTGCCTCTGCTTCCCTCCCCGGGGCAGGCACAGAGCCAGTCGGACGAGGCGCTGGCCGGCAGCCACAGCGAGTTCAAGTTCGAACCCGAGGACTACACCTTCTCCCCCAGCACCATGGCCCCGCAGCCCGGGCTGAGCGTGCCCCTCAGGCAGGACTCCTGGTGTGCCCTGGCGCTCGCCTAGGAACTCCCAACCTCCAGCAAAAAGCCTCGGGACCAACGTTTTCGGCTGTCTGATGGACAGGAGGGCGAGCTGCCCCAGCGCCCCAGGACTGCGGGGTGTCGAGCCACAGCCACAGGACAGCTTTCTCTTGGAGGATGTGCATGGAAAATGCCAGCTGGATGGGGCTGGGATGACCCCACTGTGGCACCAGCTTCCCAAAAAGCTCATCCTTCCCCAGAGTGACCCAGGGCTGCCTCCCCAAGGCCGGAACCCCGGGGCCGCCTCTGTTTTCCTGGGGAAAGCCTTCGTCCTTTGAGATGAAACCAGCAAATAAATGCATCCCAGAATCTATGTTTATTCGCAGTGATTTCTCCCTCCTATGACTCCACTGTGTGCAATTTATTCCACTTTCCAATAAAGACTGTAATAACATGGCACCAAATAACTTAATTTTATTAAAATGTAAGCTGCGTGGCCTGCCTTATGTTTTATTGGCCACAACAGGAAGAAAAGAGAGAGAAAAAGCAATGGTTGTTTTAAACATTTACTGTTTTATATTAAAAACGATCATCTCTATAGAGTGTTAGCTTCTGAAGCGTTTTGCATATCAACACTGAGCTGATGAGTCATACATGAAATAAACACGCTGCTCTTCCCTTTCCAGCTCCAGACTAAGAGGTTTTTATTATTATTTTAGACAAAAGACATGACAAAAAATGGTCAAAACCTCCCAATAATAAAAGAATACTAAAATGCTGGGTCTTCTTTTGTATTTCCTGATTGGTTTTGGTGTTGCCAACTCTGAGCAGTAGAAAATCAGAAGGTAGTCCTCCAAAACTTAAGAGAAAGATCGAGGGACTGAAAAATAAATATTGTGTTGGAGGTGCGTTTGTTTGCATCAAGTTTTGGGGATGTTGTGGGTGGAGGATTTCCAGCTTTCAGCCATGCAGAGCAGATTGCTTTTTAATTATTTTAATGAGGGCCAAGTAGAAAACAACCTCTTGGAGCTGAGCTGTAGCAGAAGATCGTCAGTGATCCAAAACCCACATCATACTTCCAAAAGCTGGCAACAGCATGTTTCTACAGCTTCTCAGAAGTGGATGATGGGGAGATGGGGCATGCAAGGGGGTCCTAAAAGTCTCAAGGAACCTGGGGATTAGGAGAAGACCATACTGAAAAGGAGAGACGGGTGGGAAATAAAGGGGGAGCAAGGTCATGAAGTTACTTATGGCCTAGTTTATTTGTTATTTCTAAATAAAATCCCCAGCCTCACTGTGCAGCTATTTATGGCCAGGAAACTGTCAAGTAATAGTTCCTTAATATAGAAGTTGACCTGTCCAGGGCTTCCTGCAGCAACTCTTCCTCTTGTCAGAAGAGATGGATCGCTTGATTTTTATTATAAACAACAGGCTAAAGATGATCAGGGAGAGTGAATCTGACATCAAGTCACGACCCAGCTGAGATGGAGGATGATGCTTTCAACCATGCAACACTTGCTGGAGGAAAGGAGATGCTCCTGGCACTGGGGAGCACTGATCTCCTCCAGTGCTGCCACAGCTCAGGGGTTGGTCCCTCACCATAGCCCTGTGCAGGCATGGAAGTGTTCGAGCCACCCTTTAATCAAAATCATGGATGAAAACTGTCCTTGGAGGAGTATTTTTTGTGCCTCCAGAGCTTCATTAGCAGAGTGCATCATGCCAAGCTCCAGTGCCAGGGCAAAGGCTGTCCCAGAGCGGCGTCCGGCCAGCGCCGGGCCCAGCACTGGCACACTGTGTTTGCATGGCCAGGCTCTACCCATGGACCCACATCTCCACCGTTTATTTTTCCACTCTCTGGCTGCCCAACAGCCTCAGCAGAGCCAGGCACAGCCAGGCAACAGATAAGCCAGCAGCGTGGGGCTGGCAGGTAACACCATTCCCAAATCCAGCCCAAACTGTGCCTCTGGGAGTCAGGGAAATGGGTGATGTGGCCCGAGTGCAGGCGACCTGCTGGCGCCTGAGGGGATGTGTCAAGGTACGGGCTGGCAAGAGTGAGCAGGAGCCCTGGGTAATGAGTAGTGCTCCCGGGCAGCTCCCCAAACTCCAAACTTCGCAGGCAAAAAAAAAAAAAAAAAAAGGCAGTGCAGCACCAGTCATGGCAAGATGATTTCTATGGATGATGGCAGGGGGTCCTCACTTTTTCATCTGCATGACCCCGAGAAGGAGAGTTATTTTAAAGGCAAACAAGGAGACCTAAACAATGCCAAGATGTTGACACCAGTGGCTCCAGCAGTTTTATTTATTGCCTGTTGGTAACCGTCGAGCGGGCGTCAGGATGCTCTGGGGGCTGGTGACAGACGAAACGAGGCAGAGGGACAAGAAGTGAAACAACTGGGACATGTGTAGTTTTCCTTCCTGCTCACTCCCTGAACTCACTGGGTGACATCATCCACAATGCTGGTTTTTCATTTCTTGGGGGCGTCTTCCAATCTGACATTCCCACTCCCAAGCCAGGGGCCATCCACGCAGACTTCTGCCTTTTGGTGTCCTCATGGCAGAGGCAACGTCTCTGCCCAACTCTGCGGGAGTGAGGAAATTCCTTTCCTCCTGGTCCTTGCACCCCCAGAGGAGCCAGCACCCCTGTGCCTGTCCCAGGCTTGCAGACCCACATCCAGGGGGACCCATGCAATATTTAGCCATTCCCTCCACAACTGCCCCTCTGAAGAGCTTCCCTAGGGAATCCACATCCCTTTGTACCCCTCACTGCATGGCAAAGAGGAGCATTTGCCCAAATAGGTGTGAACACAAACTATAGGAAAGTTTGGGTCTTCCCAGCTCATGCTACATCCTCAGTCCTGCCCCTACAGCCTCCTGGTGGCACAGCCCACAGGCTTGCAGGAACCCGAATGGTTGGGGAGGCAGGAGTGGAGGATACTGGACAGAAAACTGAGGTCTGGGAGAGCCCCCACAGCAGCCACTGTGCCACCTCACGTGGCTCCAGCCAGGTCAGACCCTGTCCGACCTGCTGTGCTTGCAGCAGCTCTGCCACCTTCAGAGATCAACTTTTCCTTCCCTTTCCCAAACCTTTCCCAGCCCCCTCTCCCCTTCTGAGGCATGGGATGTATTTGCTCTCCTACAGATCTGGTAGCTTGTGGGCAACTATTCTGTTTACTGCTGTTGTACAGCTGCCTCGGAGCTATCAATTGCCTTTGTTCAAAGGTTACCTGCCCAAATGATTTTACAACATGACTGCAATGATTTGTTCCATTTTGCACTTTATACTGATGCCACAGTGATTTCTACCAAGTCAGCGAGTGAGTAATGAAGCACTTGAGCCTATAAACACATGTTGTTCTTGTTTATGATCATATTAATAGCACAATAAAATCATTGCTCACCCAAGCAGTTGCTTTAAGAAAGAAAAAAAAAAGTCTGTTTCCTTTAGATTTCTGCATGGAAAATGGAAAGTTGTGGTTTCGTGTCTGCTGGACCCCCAGAGTCCCAGACTCTCTAATGGGGTGTCACTTTTATGCTGGAGCACAGAACCATCATTTTTCTTGTGTTGCACACAGAAATCTTCAGCACAACTTGTGTGGCAGCTCAGCTGCTGACTGAGCCCTGCCTAAACTGCAAATACCACCCAGCTGGCAGAGGGGCTTGGCTGTCCCTTGCTCAAATCCGGGGGACACACAGCCCCCAGGACAGGCCGTGCACCAAGTCACCGGTTTGGCTGATCTGTGCCAGCTGAGGAACTTGCCCACTGTGGTTATGAGGGATGGGACATCAAACTTCCTTTTTTTGGTCCTATGGTTGACAAGTCTGTGAAGAAGTGTGTGGATCCAAGAGGTTTTTCCTGGAAAGAAGTGGAAGCAAGGCTATAGCCAGGTACAGCAGTGCTCTAGGGGTTGAAGGGGTGTAGAACTCTGTTGCTGGTTTTTAATCTCTCTGGAAGCTCCTGGTGATACACAGAGGCAAATTCACTGTTCCTTCCCAGTCCCTCTCCACTGCTTCACTGCTCCTCTCCAAAGCTTTTTTTGCCAAGTTGGTGCTGTGTACCAGCCAGGAAAACAACTCACGTTGCTTTCCAGGTCAATGTGCTGCAGTAATTAAATATCCAGGCTATTTATTTGTGCTGCAGCTAAACCAGAGCTGAATATTCAATCTCACCATTGTATGCATAGAAGAAGTGAACAAACAGCACTGGGCCTTTCATCACATCAGGTGGTCCTTCTTGGAGAAAGCTTTGTGGCCAGGGGTGGGTAAGAGGTGGTGTCTCCAAGAATTTCTTCTGCTCAGTACCAAATTTACATAGAATAACCCAAAAGACACTTAATGAGGAGCAATAACACCTTCTGCAAAGTGATTTTATTTCAAAGAGGTTCCTCCTATTCAAGGGGAAGCTTGGTAAGCAGCAGCACATTCCGAAAAGGCTGTTGTTAAAGGGAGTTTTTGACCATCCAGCTATCTCCTCCAAAAACCCCAGACCCCATGTTTCAGTAAAATTCCTACACAGGAGTTCCACCACAGGTAACATGTCATGGGTAGAGCAGGTGTTGAGAGGGAGGATGGGGAGGAGTGTTGGATGGTTTTGACAGCCAAACTTGGTAAAAAACATCTTTACCTACAATTTTCTCATGCCCTGGGAGTGCTGGGATTTACCATCCTTTGTCCTGTTGTTGCAGGCTGTCTTTAAGGTCGTTAGGAAATGTGTTAGTGTCGGAACTTCAAGAAATATTTCAGAACAAGGAGTGTTGAACATGGCCAACAGCAGACCTTGGCTATTGTGTATGTGAAAATGTTGGAGGCTGAGCTGCTTCCATGGGCAATTTTTCAGCTGGTGCAAGGTAATACTGCCCGATCTCTCTATCATAGAAACAATTAACCTCATTAAGAGGATGCCATTTGCATTTCCTGATGACCTAGAAGAAAACAGGAGGAAGCAGGAAAATTTCATCAATCAAGTAAAAGATTCTGTCTTGTTTTTGCTGCAAAACTGGTTGCTTCATGCCTAGGAAAGCTTTGGAAGCCCTCAATTTGGGAATGAGTGCAAATAAGAGCACACATGGGGGAGAAGATGGATAGAAAAGAGTAAAGTAAGAGTGCCTCTGATGATTTTTTTCCTCCAAACCAAGAAAATGGCTAAAAACAATCACTGGTGGGAACTCCCAGCCCTTGTCCCAGCCTCACCTGCACTCACATTTCCCTTCTCCAGGTAAAGGCACGGGATGAACCCTTCTGTGGGACCACCCAAAAGTCTGTTGGAAGGAAAGGGGAAGTGGGCACAGACAGGACGTGGAGCAGGGCCCTCATGTCACTGTTATTTCAGGTGCTGGTATCATTCCTCCCATCTGTTCACTCCTTGCTTGTAATAAAGAATAGCTCTGGCTCATGAAATGAATGGAAATGACAGGAATTGATCCAACTGGAGGGGTGCTTAAGCTGCTCTTAGTGCTGTGGCCTCAGCCAGGGGGGTAGGAAACACTGCTGGAGCCCCCACCCCTCCGTGTGCCAGCAGGACTAAGGTGAGCTCCAAGGTGGAATCCGTGTTAATGATTTACCCCTGGAGGCTGTAACAGACACCCCGTGTGTCTGTAGGGAACTGCAGCAGGAATGTTAAACGGAGAAGCTGCTGCTGCTCAAAGGGCACCGTAAAGTGGCCTTTTGGGGAGGCAGTTTATTCAGATCCACCTTTGTTTGCTTTGTGGGAGCACGTTCCCGTGCCGTGGTGCTCTGTCACCTCAGCAGGGATGGGGACTGCAGGGTGGCTGCCACTCCTGAGCCTGACCTTGACATCTTTCCTCCCTGATTAATAATGCCTCGGCGCCAAACAAGAGCAGGGAACTTACAGGTGATGGCTAATGGTGAGTTCTCAGGAATAATGGTGGTGTTTGAGCCTCCCTCCATGGGAATGGCTTGGGAAGCATCTAAGCCTGCTTTTCTGGTGTATTAAAGCATTTTTAGCATGTTATGTCATCATGGATATAATATGTATATATTTCTATATTAAATAATGCAGATATAATTACAAGGCAAGATTTGGGACTGAGTTTGCACTCAGGTGTAGCTGAACGTGTTGCCATCACCTTCCTTCAGGAGGAAAAAGTGATAAATACACACTGTCATCCCCCATCACTAAGTTCACCCAAGTCAACAGCAAGTCAGAACTTACTGTCTTCAGCCTGGGTTTTTTCAGATCATGCCCAAAACCAGGCTTTCCCACAGAGCAAATCCCTCCTGTGTGCCGAGGTGCCAGAAGGACCTTGCAGTTCCACGGGAGCCTGTAGAAAACCCATAATAAAAGCAAAGTGTAAATGGACATAATTTCTGAATGTGTTTCCCTCCTGGTTCGTTGCAGAGCTTGCTCCTAAATCGAGCATTTGCACCCGCGGGACAGGGTCTGTGAGCACGAGCCTGCTGTGCCAGCCTGGCCCTGTGCTCTGCACTCAGGGTCAAGGTACCTGCAGTGGCTGTGGCTCACAGGGCAGCCCCAGCACACCAAAGGACCCAGCAAAGCTGCTCCAGAAGCGTCTCTCCCAGCAGGAAGTTTGGTCTCATCAGTATTCCTGCAGCAGGCTTTGCTGCGTGCCCAGGAATGATTGACAGTGGCTTGAGCTTTGCTTTTAAATCATGCAGCTTTGCCTCATATTAACACATGATTAGAAAGGATTTAGCAATTTAAAATATTAATAATGGATAACTCATTTCTGAGCTGCAAGTTTTAATAACAGTGCTCCTTCTCGGACGGGCTCTGCTCTGAGGTTGTGGGCTCTGACATTGCTGCTTGCCCTTACCCTCTGACAAAGATGCAGAGCTGTGTCCTCCTCTTCCTCCCTTTCCCTGCTGCCTGGGATGCTCTGGGCACCCCAGCTGCAGAGTCACTGTTATCTCTGTGGTGTTAATGGCACTGGGGAGAGAATGGCCACATCTGCCCCATCACCTTGAAGTCCCACGGCTGGGAGAGCACCAGCACCCAGGGGTGCTCCTGGGGAGGGGCTGCTGGGCCTGCCCTTGTCCCCTACCCCTGGAAATTGGTACCTATGTCTAAAGCAAAGTGCAGGCAGGACGGCTGCCGCCTTGTACAGTTTTGGGGGTGACAGCCAGGACAGACTGAAGACACCAGGAGCTGCCTTGAGGCGTTGGCACTTTGTCCTCGGGAGCTCCAGGTTTCAGAAGGTCTCTGTGCTCGCACAAAGTTTTCTTAAGCTTCTTGAAACCTATGGTTGCTCTGAAACGTAGCTACCTCTTGGCTTTTCTTGGCTTGCTTTGCCTTTGTGGCTTGGTTCATGCATCACCAATCATTTTGGTTACAGCGGTGTCAGTGGAGCTGGGAACATAACCACAAAATCAGATATATCTCGAGAAAGCCGAGCGAGGCCACTGGGAATGGACTTCCTTCTGGTTTTTAAAAGCAGCCTGGATAAACGGCAACCAAACCCTCCTGCATTTGCAGGAGACAAAATCCAAAAATAAAAGCACAATAGCATCCACAATTCCAAGTTTAAATAGCTACCTTCTACTCCTGTAATTAAATTTAGTTTTGATTTTTCAAAGAAAAGCTGGCTATGGATCAGTCCCTAATTCATAGGAAATTGGTTTGGATGAAATAGAACTCTACTTACCTCTTAATCAGGAAACAAATCCAAACAAAACCAGGATGTGATTTGAGGTTTATAAGCATTTTTTAACTCAGTATTTAAGTGCTTCTGAATTTCTCACTGAAATCCAAAACCAGGAGTAAAAAAAGAAAATGTCAGGGAGAAATCCCAGTGATTTCTCAGTCTTACTCAGAAGTAGGAAATCTGGGGACTTCCTCAGAAGGTTTCTTGGGAGGCTGGCATGCTTTTTGTTATCACTGATACCCTTATTTTGTGGTGCACAATTGGTCTGCAGAAAACACAAGGCAAAGGTTTAGGTTATTTTCCCTCTTGAGTCAGGCTGCCCAAACGTGGTAACTCATTAAGCAGGCTGTGCTCCTGCTCATTGCCAGCTTGGGTCTAGGCTTCAGCTTCAGTGTATTCTTGGAGTGGAGGCTTATCTCAGGAGCTTCCTGAGTCTGCAGAATTGAATGAAAGTCTCACCAGGAAAAGTGGTTTGTTTTGCTTTTAGTTTGTTTTGTAAGAAAGCCGAGAATTTCCCTTCCCAGCCAAGTCTGAATTGACCACAGGGAAGCTCACAAGTTTCAACACTTCGGATTGCCAGGCTCTCCCAACTCCAGAAGTGCTAAATTCATTTAAAAAATATATAGCTGAGCATTTTCAGTCCTCCACTGAAATAATTACCTCAGTTCTAATTCAGAAAGAGGCTGTGAATATGCTGCCCTCTTGTCAGTCGATTTCCTTCCCTCCCCCAGTGAGATTTTTGGTAAAACAGAGGTAAAGTGTTTTAATTCTATCAGACTTTCAAGTTTGGTTCCTCACTTTTGGCCCTGTAGCTCTGAGGGCACTTTTTGGTATCATCTTCACGTAAGAAGTCATCTGTCACATCCACACTTTGTCAGTGATTGGAGCTGGGATATTGTGAGGAAAAATGACCTGAAAAAGTCCAAGAGGAGGTCAATGGCAGAAACAGCCCTGGTTTCCTGACTCTGGATTTTGATATGGAATGGGGGTGAAACCAATCTATATGGTAAGGTTTGGATCGTGTTTGTGAATTGAAACCACTGCTGGGGCAGAGTGGGCACGGGTTAGTCCTGCTGAGGGACCTGAATCTGCAAACCCATCCTGGGGTAGGGTTGAGCTGCTGTTGAGGAGCCCTGGCCATCCCTGCCAGCACCGTGCTGTGGTTCCCCTGGGCCTGGCATAGTCTTCCTATAAAAGGTCATTTCAGGCTGAAAAGCCAAAAAACTTCTCCTTTTCAGACCAAAAAGGGGTTTTTTTGGGGTGGGAGAGAATAGACTAAATTTGGAAAACACTTAACAAAGTTGCCTTAACTTAACAACAGCTTTTATTAGATTGCACTTGTCCAATGAGATTAATGGACGTTTTCCTTTGAAACTCTGGGAGTCTTTCCTAGGCACTGGGAATAAGTAGGTTCCTTCAAATGTTCTGCTTCCTACAGGATTTACTGGTGAAAGATTTAATACAATTCAGCACAAACATTTTAACCTTTCCATCTAAAATGCTGAATTCAACCGTTTCCTGAATGTGTATAATTTAAAGGCTCGTGTTTTCCTGTGTCATGCTCTCTGAAGCATTTTATGTCGCCTTGCTCCTATTGACTCTTTTAAGAAAACACTGCAGGAGTATACAGTCACTTTCAGATAACTCAGATGTTTACTTTGTGAATGAAGGAGGAAATTGAATACTCAAATAAAGTTATGCATCTAAGTGCCAGGAGCTAACTGCCCTCTTAAATTTGCTTGTCTTCTTGAAAGAGTCTTTAAATACAATTTATGACGTAAAGAGCTTTTCCCGTAGTGCTGAGTAGGATCTCCACTGTCTCCGTTATAAATGGATGTTCTCAGCAGCTGCTGGAGTCTGGGCCAGGGACAAATGCTGGGCTTTCAGGAGCTCCTGTGCATCCCATTGATCCGTGTGGGGTGCAAATAAGCAGGGACTGCTGCTTGGGCTGCTGTTTTGATGGAATTATCTGGTACAGACAGAGCTACAAGTGGGTGACAAAGGAAAAGGAAGGTTTCTAGCATCATCTGACCTCTGTCACGCCAGTCTTTAATATCAGGTTTAGAACTCAGAACTGGGGGACGTGGTGTGTGGCTACCTGTGTGAGCAGTGCCATTTGTTGTCCCGTTTCTCCTGCCCCACGTTTGGAACAACTTAAATCTGGTTTGTATTTAAGGATATAACTCAGGCCAGCCCCTAGTTATCCTTGTCTCTGCAGTGTGTTATCACCCAAGGTAATTGTTTTTTTCCTTAAAATAGCTGGCAAGCATGATTGAATTTGCATTGAATTAAAAAATAAAGCAATTCCCCAGGGAATTAACCTTGCAGACTCCCCAGCCTGTTTCTCCACCCCTTTCCTTCAAGAGAATTTCTCTCAGGATCTCATTCTACAGCACTAATGAATTACTACAGTAATGGGAATATGATTGACATGTTAAATGTCCTTCCTTGAGCCAGAGTGATTATAGGAAGTTAAATATGAACTGGCACATGTGGCAAGTTTGGCTCTGATGGCTGCAGGCAGGGTTTTGGGGGAGGCTTGGGTGATGCCAGGGTGCCAGAAGGCCTTGATTGCAGCACTCCCAGTAGAGATTTAATGTTCCTAAGCCAACATTTGGCACAGGGCTTTTCCAGGTTCACATCCAAGTACAATGCTTCGACATGTATATCCCATTATTTACAAAAAGAGGAAAGGTTCAGAGCCTCTTTGGGTCCTGTTGGCTGGGATTTGATCTCGGGATGAGGGAACAAGGTTTACTCTCTTGGATCCCAGTTGGACGTGGGAGTTTGCTGGCATTCAGCTCTGTTCTCCTCAGCAAAGCCATGACATGCTCAGAGCAGAGTGACCATGAAAAGCTGCCTCCTGATGTCCAGTCTCCTTATCCAGAAGCAGAACAGGGGCCAAACTCTGCTTCACACAATAACCTTTGAGCCAAGGACTGTCATCACTGTGGGCACGGAGTGCAGAGATTACCCTTGAATGGATTTGTTGAGGGGCCAAAAAGGTGAGGTCCTTGACACCTGGAGTAATTGAGACATTGTAAGATAAAAAGCAGGAACGCAAAAGGGATTGTGGCTTCCAGAGTGGTGGAGAGGGCCAGATTGGAGGGCGGATTGATGGGAAGAAGCATCGGTTTGCATCCAACCTCCCCTTCAGCCCCACTGCATCTCCCCAGCAGAGTTCTCCACATTTCCCACAGTCCTTCCTGATGTAAGTCTGGGAAGGTTTTGGGGCATGAAGGAGATCCAGAGACCTGACTATTCCAATGGCTGGTCCTTCCTGCAGAGCACTTTGCACAGGGGCAGTGACTGGGTAGGACATCCCTCTCCCCTCTCAAAGTCACAAATCCCCCTGCCTGAGGGAGGGGATGGGGGCTTAAGGCAGGTGAGGGCAGACCTGTGAGCCAGGCAGAGGTCACTCCCAAGGTCCAATCTCTCCCCCGGCAGGAGCTGCACCACCAGCAGGATCCCTATCACACACTAATATTGGATTATGATCGTGAGACTCCACAATGTCACACCGATAAGGGCGAGGTTTTTCCCCTGTACGAGCCTGTTTCATTTTAACACGTAGGTATGTCAAGTGAAGGGAATATTTTCCCTCCTGCATCAGACTCCAACTTTGCCGAGGTCGGTCACAGGAGTGTGTGTGCAAATGTCAGGGAGACATTTGTCTGGCAAGGAGAGCAGTTATGGGGTGCAGGGTGCTTCAGAGGCTGTTGGGAAGGGGCTGGAAATGGGATACCGCAGATCAAGATGTGGTGAGGGAAAATCTGAAGTTCATGAACCGTGCTGGCAGAGCTGCCTGGCTCTGTGTTTGACAGCTTGCTGCAATATTACAAGGACAATTAGACCATGAACAGTTATCAGTTTTCCCAGGCTTATCCAGGTAGTGTTTCTGGATTAGGCTGGACGACACCTTCACTCTTATTTTCTCAGGTCCTTCTGAAACAAGCAGGAGCCTTGTGAGGGTCTCTCACATCTCCATTTACACTGTCCCATCAGTGGCCAACGTGAGGTGCTTCAAAGGCAGAGATGGACCAAGAGGTCATGACGGAAACAGCTTGCTTCACTGACTGAACGAGAAAGCACTTCTGCAATCCTAGATAAAAATTTTCACCAGAAAGTGATGTTGTTGAGACAAAAATACCTTGGGGACTGGAAAACTTAATGCTGCCTCACTTGAACACAGCCTGCTTGTACAGTGCACCACTAAACCAGGTAATGTTTGAGGAAAGAAAGGTGGGAGTCATTTGAAGGAGAAAAATACAGTGGCAAAAAGCAAATACGCATTTGTAAACTCCATTGTCTGGGGCTGGTTCCCACACTGGCAGTGCAATTGCCTCCTCTCTCCCTCCAAACCCAAGGGTCCCTGGGGGAGAAGATAAAGTGGTGCTTGAGGAAGTGCACCAACTTCCCTTGGGCTGAGCTCTAATTAATGAATTAAAATGCAGAAATGCACCACAGCTCGTGCTCCCTGGTCACTTCCTACTGAACAACCCCTGCAAAACCTCTGCCAGCTCCATGAGCATCCAAGTCAATACGTGCACCAAAATGTCAAAGGGGACAATGGCAGTTAAAAATAGGCAAAGACAGGAATTTGCCTATAATATTTTTAACCTTGGAGGATGGCAATGTTATATATAGCCAATAGAGAAAAATGGATTTTGCTGCTTAAATGAGGAAAACTAAAAGTGTGTCTGTTTAGCTGGGTAACTGGTTTAGTGTTGGTTCCATTTCAAACCTAATAACACTTTTTTGGCACTGTACCTGTGTGCACTAATCCTGGGGCTGTAGTAGAGTGCGTGGGCTTCCTGGGGGACCTGGGAAGAAGTATGGATCACGTCATAAAGTGTTAGTGGGGGGTTTTACCCCCTTTTCCTGTTTGCTGTTTAGCCAAGTAGGGGAGAGGGGTCGAGGGCAGGGCTTGGATTGCAGAGACAGTTTGGAAAAAGTCTCACGCAGTTGCTGCTGCCTGGTCTCTGGGCCACAGACCAATGTGTAAGGTGGCTCCTGACATCATCTTTAGCTCTCCAGTTCGTGCTGGAAACCTGCCATCCATGCTGCTCCTTGGAGGGACAAGGAGACAGGAGCAAGCCAAGGCTGCTGCTCCCTCTGCCGACTCTGGCTGCGGGCGGGAGGCTGAGCCCAGGCGAGCTCCAGGGCTGGGACCCAGCAGCGCCTGTGCCCAGCTCACCGTGAGCACGGCCAGGGTGGGAACCCACTGCCAACAGAGCTGCTTGGTAAATGCTCAAAAGGGCAGTTTTGCCTTACAGAAGAAATAGATGAATAAACAGGAAATAAGGGGTTGAGCAACTGTTCCTTTTTTTCACATATGTCTACGACAAACTATGACTTTTACCAAAGAATGTCTTGATGATAAAGCATTCAGGGTCCAGCACTGACTCAAAGAAAACTTTGCCATTGAATTTAATGGGAACATGTTCAAGTCTGTAATCTGCCACTAGAACTCTTTGCTTTTTTTTCCTGCAGATCCCTTTAATCCTTTAGCAATCATGTGTATTTTCTAAAGAGTTTTTCTGTGTGTCCCGGGGGTATAAAATCACAGTGGGAAAGAAGTGCTGCTCATAACCTGTGAGCAACTACAGTCTGCCTCCCACTCTGCTGGTAACACCCTGTGGATATTTGCTTCTCAGAGATTAGAAGAACAAAGCAAGAAGAGAGCAGCGTTCCATTATGGTGGAGCATATAATATTGTGATTATTACTCATGCCCTCTGTCTAATTAATCATTTTGTGTGTTATTTGAAGGCAAACAGGGCCTTTGGTTCATTATCGCTTATACATACACAGAACTGGAGTCACTTCAGTGCTGTCAGACTTGGTTAATCCCTGCCTGGGTTTTGTACATGTCTGGGTATCTGAATCATGTACATGGCAAATGATCTACTAATATGTTTGCTCCACCGGTTTGTTCATATGGAGCCAAATATATGAAAGCATTCAAACTCCGGAAAATGTAGATATGGTCCTAATGGACTTGACAAAGGCACCTAATGTTAAAGGTTATGAAAAAGGGTTTGATGATGAAATGCTTCTCTGCTTTCTTTTCTTTTAAAGTATTTTGTTTGTATTTCCTTTATTATTTATATTTTATCCTGCTCAGTGTTTTAAACTGGGAGGCAGGAAAAGGGATTAAGAAAACTCTGAATTCTATGAAAACAGACTTAGGGTGCAAAACCATCAATTTAACCTGAAGCAGAGGAAAAGGGTGTTTGTTGAAGATGGGTGTTTTGTGGTACCCAATACAGGAGCCAGACTATGAGCTGCAACTCAGCCAGTTACCAGAGTCACTGGGATGCTGCAGTGGTGGCATAAAGCACAATGGCCACCAGGTTATCCAGGCAGCCACAGGATGTAGTTATCCTGCCTGCCCACTCCATCGGGGCAATTCCTGCCTCACTGCATGGCAGCACTCTGGAAATCTGGACCATGCATTTTAAAATTTAAAGAAGCTCTGTATCCTTTTCCTCACTGCTCATCTGTACGAGAACAGAGCCTGCTCTCAGGCTCTGCACTCAGAAGACTTCACATTAAGACTGTAACATTTTGATTACAAGTGATATAAAATGCAGTTCACTTTATTTCCTAATTAATGACAGTACATAAGGCAACAGTAAACTCAATTGCTTCTAACATCTTTTTATATTCACTTGGAGGCATTTACAGAAATATGACTCGTGTACCCAGCAAAATCTTCCCTTGACCAGATGTAGAAGGAAAGCAGTTTTATTGGCTCCGTGATAATATCACTAAAGAGGAAACAAGCTATAAAAATAATAAAAAAACACAAGCCACACTGAATCTGAGAGTTGCTAAACTGAAAGATACAGAAACAAATACAGAGAAGATAATAAGGCCTTTTACTGATAGTGCTGTCGTGTGTAAATAACACAGACACCAAATAAGTCCCTCTGCAGTGAGACTCATTAGAAACACGTACATCAGCCCAGAGCAATTATTTTGATTGTTCCCCAGCTGCTTTGCACAATAAATGCCCTCAGACCCACCAAGGTTGGAGTCATTCAGCTCACTGCACGTCCTTGCCGAGGTACAGCCATACCACAAACAGGGAACTGCCACTGATTTCCCACTCAGGATCTTGGGCTCGTTGCGTTATAGACCAGATTTCAGGAGAAGTGCTAGTCCGGGAGAGCTGATTAAACAAGACTGTTCAAACAGACAGAGAATGAAGCTCCCACTTCCCTAAGGAATGAGCGTGGCCAAGGATTACATTGATCCATGGTTGTCCGGCACACAGACCTTGTCTTGACTTTGCATCTGCAGAGGGTGAGATGCTTCTGAAATCCATGTGGATGTTGTCTTCCTAAACATCAAACCTGTTCACAAACTAGCCTAATTAACACTTTTTTTCCTGACATTAGAGATAATGAAGTTCTGCATGCATTGGCACTCCAAGAACTCAGCAGTGCTTTTTCAGAGGTGAGACTTGCCTTGCAGAAGTACAGCACAAGTACCCACACTGCAAACCATCTTCCCCCCTGGGAAGCTGCAAGAAGTCTAGAGAACTGTTTGGCTGAAAATCACGACTGAAAGCTAAATTTCCTAAGGTAAATTTTCTTTTTTTTCCTCGGTTTTAAATATTGTGCCTGGGGAAAGTCCAATGAAAGGACAAAATAAATGAGCATGGGAGACTACAGCCTTTGGCAGCATGATAGAAGTGTAAAGTAATAACAAACGTAAGCTGAAAGCCAGTCAGAGTGAAAATACATAAATTGAGGACACCTTTGTCTTTGTTAGTCTGAAGGTAAGGAGGTAATTAAATGATACCCAACAAGCAGAAGCACTAAAGCTGTCTCTGAGGCATAAAATTTCATGGTTGCATGGGAAAAGGTGAGTGGTGAGAGTTGAGAATGAACAAAACATCAAATAAATTTGTGTATCACTGTTCCTAAGTGACAAACAACTCTTTTCTCTCATCTTGCTGTCACATTTTCTCTTCTCTATACGAGTTTTACAGAGGGATGGGACAAACCCAGCCCAAAGCCTTCCTCTAACAGAGGGAGTGCAGCTGTTGAATGTCCAGCTTCTGAAGAAAACTCTTTCTTTGTCATGACCATCCTACTGTGACAACGGAGAGAAAGACATTGCCTTTGGCAAGGCTAGAAAACAGAAACTGGAAAGCATAAAAATATATATGGAGAAAATTGAAGGCAAAGCAAAGAGACATCTAGCATTTCCTGAGATCCCCTTCCTTTGTGAGGGTGCAATGCTCACAAATTAATCAGAACGTGTATTTGCTCCAAAGAGTTAATCTTTATTAACAGCCCCAGAATGCCCTTCAGCTGGTGCACAGCCTGGTTCAAAGGTTTTCAAGAAAAACAACATGCCATAAACCAAAGGGCAACACTAATTGGAAGCAATGTAATTCTTCTGAAAACAGCAGTTCCTTTTTGTGGGTTAATAACCGGAAATTAAATTTCATGTATGTTAGCAGAACCCATCATAAAGCACCAGGTGAATGAGGGGCATGGGCAATAAGGGCAAGGGTTCAGAGCACACACAGTCACCATCCAACAGCAACCTCTATTCCTTGGTCCCAGTCAATATTCCCAAAGGGTTAGTCCCGAGCCTTGAACCCCTGGCTGAAGGAAATGATTTGCAAAACACGGCTGCTTGTTGCTGCTTTGGTGGTGGAATAAAGGTGGTGGAATGAGGAGGGACATAAATCCAGCTGTCCCCAGAAGCAGCGTTGCTCTGTTGTGTCCACGTGGAGTCTGGGCAGTAGCAAAGGGCTGCTGTGACTTGTCCCTCCGGTTTGATGTCCCCCCAGTCCAGTGCTCAGGCTACTGGTGCTTCGAATGACCGTGCCCTCTGCACTGGATACACAAATGAAAGACTTGTCTTAATTAATAGAGCTTCAATGTTAAAATGTCATGCAATGGAGAGCAGGCAGAGGCGCATGCTGGGATTGAGTTTGCCGATGATGGCATTGCCTGAAATGGAAACTCGGCTAATATTTGGACTGCAGGGTGTGTGTCTCTTATAAGGAAATGGCTTAATCTGGAAAAGGAGGCAGAAACACAAGGTCAGATCCTCTCTCCTCTGCCCTTGTTTCCTCTTCTGGCTGTACTGGCTGCCCCAGTACTGCAGAGGAGTCAAAAGACTGATGTCTCCAAGCCCAGCCTCCAGGCTTCCTCTCTCCAGGGATTCCTGCAGTGCAAGCCACCACCCCATGCCAGGGCACCAGCGGCTGCGAGGGGTGGGTGCTGGGCAGGGATGACAAATCACCTCGAGTTCAGTGACATTTTGCAGGTAGCACACTCTGAGGAGATGGATCCCATCCAGAAGTTGTCCTGACCCTGCCTGACATAATAAAGTCATCTGCTGGTCAAGCCAGGCTGATAACAAACATTTAGTTGGAGATACCCGTGGACCGTCTTCGTTCCTGGGGGTTCATTTGTGAATAATCAGAGGTGTGGCCTCAGGCAGGTGTTGTGTCCATGGTGGCAGTTCCTCACCTGGGCAGTCCCTCCACACCTCTGCTTCCTAATACACTAGAGGAACATTTGCTGCTGTTTGCTTTATTTCCAGCTGTTGGTGGCTAAGCTGAGGAGTGGGAAAGCCTGAAAGCCAACATATGCCTGGGCAAGAGAAAAAAGCTCCCCAAGCATATCACGGGCTGCAGAAAGGATGGTGACCACCAACTGTCCCTGAGGAGGGGCAGCTCTTTGCAGCTGTGAACCATGAGCTCTGCTCACAGCAAGCTGCTGCTGCTTGAGGTCTATTTTACTTTTCCCTGTCGCTGTGTTCGAGAAACTTTTTGTCTGAAGGCCTCTCTCCCACTGAAGCCATCCATCACCAGCGCTGACAGAGGTTCCTGCTGCCCGAAATGGCCAGGAAGACTCCATGGAGCCAGAACCTCAGGGGTCAAGTCCAGGTTGTCATGTCTGAGTGAACGCTGCTCAGGATACACGTGGCCCAGCGTCATGTTTGGAAGGCAGTGGAGGACCAAGAGGGAGGAGAAGGAAGGATAGGATGTAATCTTTCATCCTGAGAGCAAGCATGTGGGATGGGAATATTTCATTTTGCTGCTGCCAGTGGTCTGGCCCCAGGGGGTGGAGGAAGGGAGTCCCCAGCCCAGGCAGGGAGCAGCTGCCGTCTCCACAGCCCTGGCAGCGCTCTCCTGCTCGCTATTTTTGGCTGCAGGAAAAGTACAAAGGCAGGGAATGTTGGGGACATCAAGCTGAACTCAGTGATGTCTCTTGTGTGAATGAAGAAAGAGATCTAAAGGTACAAGTGTCCCATGATCAGGGTCCAGAGCACACGAGTGAGCAGAGGAGGAAAGCTGTAGGCACAGCACTGAAGTGATGGACACAGAATGAGCTCAGGGTACCCCACTGCAGCTGCCTCCCCCCTCACCCGGTGGGAGCACTGGGCTTCTTTACTCTGCGGGGTACCACCACCATCTTCCTCTTCGCTCTCACCAGTGGCTCCGGCAGCACCAGTAACTAAATAATACCTGCAGCTGGTTTCACCCAGGGCTATCGCCCAAAGGTCTCTGCAATCCCTCAACACTCCTGCTGCCAGTGCTCAGCTGGTCCAGGCTGGCAGCCCTCCCTCACCTGCCAGTCTCACCCACGAAGAGTCACTGCGGGTTGGGAGCGCTGCTCTGGGGCTGAGCTCTTAGGGGCTACCCCAGCGAACGGGGACAGTGGCACGGCACCGTCCCCCTCAGCACCCCTCTTTGTATCAGGCAAACCCCATAAAGCGACCCTTGTTCCACGGGATGGGCCCAGGGATGGGCACCCACGGAGCATCCCTGGAGCAGGCACTGCAGGTCCCCTGCTGAGCAGGGACAGTGGACACACTGGGCACGGCCCACTCCCAAACTGCACTTTATTTGGTCCCATGGCCCTGGAAGAATGCTTTGTTCCCCACAGGGCAGCCTCCTGCCCCCGGAGCAGCCCCAGCCCCGCACAGAGGAGCGAGCACCGAGTCACACTCACATTGTTTCAACACATTTGCTTAATTAGTTTATCAAGAAATGTGTTTGGCCTCTTCTGAGGGAAATGCTGTCTGTCATTCCCAGGCATCCTGCAGGGGCCCCGGGGAGCTGACAGACCCTGGCTCCTTCCTATCTCTCCTTAACTCCATTTGCTGGGCCTATTTCCCTTTTTTTTTTTTTTTCCATGTAGCACTCCTTCACCATTTTGGGATTAAAGTAATAGATAACAAAATTATGTCTAAAAGAAGACCAT
Source organism: Atrichornis clamosus (assembly GCA_013400975.1). NCBI lineage: Eukaryota > Metazoa > Chordata > Aves > Passeriformes > Menuridae > Atrichornis > Atrichornis clamosus. Next base: position 129,169 of record WBMZ01004201.1, read on the forward strand.
GAGAGGTAGAGGAACAATGTGAGTAAGGACTGGGAAGGTTTTTTTGGAAAAATGTTAAATCAGTGAAAGAGTAGGAACTGGAAATAATTTTTTTTTTTACCACTTGAGCTAAATTCTCCTTAGATTGGAGTCACTTCATAGAAGTGGCAATGAATGAAAAATTACTAATTATGCAGAAAATATTAATTCTGTGCTTCCCCACATGAAGCAGAGAATGCTCCCTCAATGTTGTATGGCCCAAATTAGAGGTGGGCACTACCCACACCCACCTCCAGCTGGAGTATGTCCATAAGCCACTGCTCAAAATGTTCCTTTGCAATCACCCCCCTCTAATAAAACCTGTTTCACCAGGAATGGGCTGGATCTGGATAGCACTTCTTTAAGAGTGGGCAGGATGTCCCCCAGCCCTGGCTGTATCAGGGGGGTTATTTGGGTGCTTGGGTGTTGGTGGAGAGGGGAGATGAAGGCACTGCTGGTCCCAGGTGGGCTCAGGTAAGCAGCACCCCCCTCCAAAGGTGCAGCATTTACCCCATGTGAGTGCCTGCTGCTCTCCTGGTGTGCAGCGTTGGAGGTTCAGGTCCAAGCAAGCCCAGGACAAGGGAGAGTGAGATCCATGGACCCTCTCCTGCCTGAGGCCCCTGCTCTGTCTCAGGAATGCAGCTTCAGGGTCTGAAGTAACCTTGGCTTCTGCCAGAGGTGCTTCGTTCATCACTGGAGAGGCTTGAACTCTTCTCCCTTCCGACGGGGTCTGTCCTCCCTGTTCCTGTTCCCAAACTGCTGAGGAGGATGTGCCAGAATGTGAGGAGGATGTCCAGCGTGTCTGGGCTCAGGTTTGGCAGGACATGGCCCAGGGAAGCCCACCTGTTCAGCTGCACCTGCAGCTATTTGCCTGTACCTGGGATTTCTGGGGTGATGCAGGCAGTTCTGGCTGCTTTAGTAGCAAAAAACCAGCTTTGCTGCAATAACAGCTGAGCATTTTTAAGTGATTTTTCGTATTCTAATCCTTCCCGTGGCTCTTGATGGCAGTTTTGGATGTATCTTATGTTGTTTCCTGTTGCTTTATAACCACCTTCTATCATATTAGATTAATAATGTGGGGGTTTTTTCATGGGTAGAACATAATCATAGGGCTCTCACTGGTTCTCCTTCACAGGCACACTAGTGGCAAGCTGAGTGTCTGTGTGCCAGTGAGGAACTCAGCACTCGTGGGTAGGAACCTACTGCAGCTGCTCTTCTGGTCTAGAGCAGCCAGTTAATTACTGGTTGGCAAAGCCTCACGGTGTCTTAAATGATGTTTCATGGGCTGAATGCGTTTTTTCCAGCTTCCTTCACATCTCAGACCCAGTGAGCTGCTGTCAGCTGTGTGATCCTTACACAGCAGCCAACCTATAACCTGGCATTGCTTCCACCAGAGCAACTTACTGCTCTGCTCAGGGCTGGAGCAAGAGGGCTCTGAAGAAGGGGAACTCAGAAAACAGTTCTCAACTTGGTGGGCTTGGTACAGATATGATTTTTTCTGAAATTAAAGCCTGAAACTGAGATTTGACTTATGCAAGCTGCAGAACAAAATAATACTGTGTTTTTTCCTCCTGATAGTCACCCTTCTCTGTTAAAATAAACCAAAATAGTTCTGGCTGGGGGGAAAAGAAACTTATTGAGAGACACAGGAGGCATTTTCAGACTGGTTCTCTCTTCCTGGTCGTGCTAGCAGCACAATGCCAATGCTAAATCTCTGCCCAGCACTAGTGGGGTGTAGAAAAGCATCTTTAACTGCTTCTGTTAGAGTTGTAACTGCACTGATGGGGCCAGTGTGTGGTAACTCGAGGTGTAATGGCAGCTCTGCTGCCTTTGTCTAATGAACCCTGCTCACGCTGAAACCAGAGCACCGTGGCTGTGCGTCGGGGAGGTACAACTGTGGTCTGTGCCCTCTGCCCCACGCCAGACAGGAGACACTTAACTCATCCATCTGGACGGTGAAGTCTTTCTCTTTCCTGAAGGTCGGTGCAGTTCCTCTTGTGCTGGTGGGGCCTGGGAGAAGCAGGGCTGCAGGCTGCTGTTTTCCCAGTGCAGGCAGTGTGGGGTGCAGCGGGGGCAGGCGCTGTCGGGTGATCTTCGCCAGGTCCCGCGTTGGCACTGCCAGAGCACGCAGGGCTTTTCTCCAAATGCCTCCACCACGGAGAAACATGACTACTGCTGCCAAGGGGACAGGAATGTCACTCAGCTCGGGGGCAGCAGCCCATTGCAGTGACAGCCACTTCACCAGTCAGTCCAGCAACGCTCTGAAAACAAAAGGTGTCTCCATGCCAGAAGGACTATCTTCACTCCCAGTGGAACACATCAGATGTCTGGCAATTTCTGGGAGCCTTCCTGCATAAAAACATGAGGGGATGGGAGTGTTGAGTTACACAGCAGTGTCCTCTTTAGTTCAAGGCATGTTGGCTAAATATATGTCGCATTCCTATAGCTCTTGCTAGGATAAATGTTGTACAAGCTGCATCCAAAGTCTGCTTTCCTTCTCCGTCCAAAGCCCCTCTAGATCCAAACCTACCTGAACCACTTACATTCTGGATTTCTTTCGGCTTGATTTCTTTTTTAGCAAATGAATAAAGGTGGATGCTTGCTTCTCAGACATCACTTTAAATATGACTCCATTTCTTTGACGTACTGCTATGTGCTTCTCTCCCTATCACAATATCCCTTAAACTCCTTGGCATAAGACAAGGGAGTCTTGTCTCCATTTTAGCAGTACCAAGCTTGTGTGTTCCTTGTCCAAAATTGCAGAACAAGCATATGGTGGTGGAAATTGAGAGGCACTAAAGAAACACTAGTTCTCAATCACGAGTCTTTAGAAAAAGTAAGTTATCTGTTGGAGCAAGTTGGTGCTTTCACTGTCCAAAATAAGATGGAAAGTAGCAAAGTCTCTCTAAAATTTCCTGCAGGTCTAAGACCAACATGTATCTCTATGAGTAGATGGATAGTTCTGAATAGAGCTCCTCTTTACATAGAAGACCTCAGTTCTCACTAGAAAAAGTTCAGTGCACATTGTCCAATCTAACTCCAACTGCAGACTTTTCATTGGGTTCAGTGAAATTTAGACTGGTTTAAGTGCTATTTAAGCCCTTCCTTAAATTCAGGACACAGAGTAACTCCATTGATGGCTCTGCTGTGAACAATGTTTGAAGAGTGAATGCACCTTCAGAAAGTGACCAGTGCTCTCTGCCCATGTCCCCAGTTTCTTACTGACCATTCATGTCAGGTCCCCTGTCTTGGAGGGATGGCCTGCAGATATCTAAGCTCAATTCTCTTCTGGAGTTGTCAGTAACAAGTACGTGAAAGGCAGACAGTTAACACACTTCAAAGAACCTAGTAATCCAGACTGGGATTGAGAAAGGAGCATCAGTCTGATGCTCATCGGTCAGAGCACCGCTGCTCTGCTGGAAGGGCTGTTTGTTTCCTTCTGTATTCCAGATTTCCCAAGGCTGTCATATTGTCAAACACTGCCGTGATCTGTGAGTGAGTCTTTATTCCCAGATAAAGATGTGAACTCCCGGCTCTTGTCACAGATAACAGCACAAAGCATTACAACGACAATACAACGACTTAAAACTCAGCTTTAAATACAGAGCCATTTGTTCCTGTCCTCAGCCTGGGCCAGTCTGCTGCAGGTTGTTCATGACTGGGAGAACTGAGCTGGGAGAGCTCACCTCCATGTTCTCTAGCCCCTTAAGGATTTTTATCCTTCTGTGTCGCTGGGCCAGTGTGTCCATCCCTGCCATCAGCTGCTGTGGGGCTGCTAAAGGCTAGTTATGATCTGAGGATGTGCAGCCATGAGGTCCTTCATGCCCAAATGCCAAAATTTCTCATCTGTGGCCCCATGGTCATCCCTCCTGGCAGCAGGTATCTCCTCGGTGCTGTCTGACTCTGTAAGTGCAGGCACAGCAGGAGTGGGTGCACGTCTGGCCCGTGGGTTTCTCTGCTGTTGCACTGAAGGTCAAGAGTGGAGATCTCATTTTCCTGTTGGACCTGTCAGGCTCATCTCCAGTGGAAACCTGTAAGCCTGCTTCATTCACTGTGTCATAGGAAAGTTCTCAAAAACGAAAAAAGCCAGCTTTTATAAGAAAACCTGTTCTGAAATAAGTTGTTAGATGAAGACACACTTGGAATCTTCTACTTACAATGGCAATGACTAAAATGACACTATCTTTAGAGCAGTACACAGCAAGAACTTCATCTTCTGAATGTGGTGTGGTTCCTTCAAGTTGCATCAACTCTGGGCTGATGTAGCTGATTTTGGGGGACTATTTCAATTTCTGATGGTGTATTTCATTGCCTGCTTAGAGCTAGAAAAGCTCCTTCTACATCTGTCCCTGGTAGAAAACGCTTCAAAAACAATTCCCTCCCGTGTTGCAAGTAGCCTTTTCCATGGAGGTGGAGGCTGGTACCACGGTGGTCTCCAACATCCTCCTTTTGCTCAGCCCATTCCAGTGCCTGTGACCAGGCAGGGACGGGCAGCGCCTGCCCGAGGCAGCGCTGGAATTGGGATCCCCAGCGCGGGGCCGCGGCCGGGCTCCCATTGTTCCCGGCCTGCCAGACAAAGGGTTAAGTAAATGTTTGGAGAAGATAAGGTGCCCTGTTGACAAGCAGCAGGCTCCAGCGGTCTCAGCAGGATCTCTCCCAGCAGTGATAAATGGGGAGGTTTTCAAAGTGGGATCAGCAGACGCCACCGAGAGGGCGGTTGCTGATGCCGTGATTGGCAGCGGGGAAGGAATCTGAAGGTGTTTAATGATCCCACACTCTGCCGCAGCTTTTTTAAAGACTCTGTGTCTAGCCAGAGGAAAATCCTCTATCAGCCACAGAGGCTCACGTTCCCAGGTCTTTTTTGTTGTTGTTGCTTTTTTTTTTTTTCCACTAAAACATGGGAACATCCACTGAAAGGGATCCTGATAAGGACCCTCTGGGATTCCTCATCCTCTCATATCGGTTTTGTCTCTTTTAATTTTCTCTTTGAAGTGCCCTGTGTATAGTAGGTGGACTGTTTAGTTTGGCTAACTTTGGTCAGGAATTGTGTTTGGGGGAAATTGTGCTTATTAAACTAATAATGTGGGTTTTTTCTTCTCTGCAGAGATGTATTATTCAAATTACTGACTTGCCATTCTTTTGCTCTAGTAAATATGTAATCAAATGACATCCAGGATAAAACCCTTGGAAGGATGTGAACCTCTGGTGTGACATTATTTGGTATTCAGACTGTTAAAGGGTTTCCCTCATTTAAATAAATCCCAAAAGATGTTTGAAGGGCTGACCACCAAATAATTTTTTTTCCAGATAAGTGAAATATTTCCTGTCCTCATCTCTGTCTGAAAGCTGGCCTGGGCACCAGGAAAAGCTGCAGTGATGGTGTGATAAATAGAACAGAGCAGAAGAGCCTGGGAGGATGAAGCTTTGCCATGTGCTTTCAAGGACTGCCTCTCAGATCAGGGTTTTAGTCAGCTGTATTCCCTGTGGAGTGAGAAATGAATATAAAACGCTGCCTGGTCCGGTCTATACCTGATTTTCACCAACAGAAGTGAAAGACCTGGGAAAATTGATGGATAACAGGGACCAAGGCACAGGGAACAAGCTCATCCTTCAGGCCAACATCATCCTAGAAAGACTGGGATGGGCGGATCAGTCTTTTTTTGGGGAGAAAGCAGTCTGGGCAGTGCTGGTGCTGCTGACCTGGGTGGGCTGGAGGGAGCGAGGGATGGGAGGCTGCTCCTCTGGGAGGAGATGAAAGGAGCCGGGTGCACCCCAGCAAAGGGCCAAATGAGTCGGGACATGAAAAGCAGCGGAAAGTATCTGAAGAATGTAAACACCAAGGTGGAAGAGGAATTATTTAGCATGTTACGGGCTTGGAACTAGGTGTGAGGGGATGAAACAACAAGGAAAACTCCCTCTTGCAAGCAGGGAAGCTTTCCTGAAGGTGGAAAGGGAAGAAATGGTTTCAGCAGAGCAGCTCAAGAAGTCTTCTTGTCTGGGGGCAGCTGGGGCAGGGGGCGATTGGAGCCACTCACTTGCAATGTGCATTCCCACTTTCCCGAGCCCAGGCTGGGAGCCAAGGGGGGTCGCGCCGAGAACAAATAGGATTTAGTGATCGTAAGAGGGGAATGCGAAATGCCCGAAGGAATTTTGATTGAAATTTTATAACGTCAAGAAAAATCTTTTGCAGATAAATCAGGAGGTGGTTTAATAAACAATTTGAGAGATTAGTATTGAAACAAATCCCAGTTAAGTCTCAGCAGAGGAGCGGGCAAGGGAAGACCACTGCAGCGAAAGAACGTCAGGGGTATTACAGGCACTAAGCAGAAGGCTTTCCAAATATATAAACAATCTGGGGAGGGGGCAGATTGGGAAACCTGTAAAAATAAGCAGAACTACATTAAAAGGCTAAGAAGGGGAGCACAATCAAATATTGAACATGGGATTGCAAGGGAGCTTTCATCTCACAGCATTGGCCAGACCTTTTGTACCCACACAGGAGCCAAGGCCAGGTCCCCAACAGTGTGTGGGGCTTGAGGGGCACAGCCTGTGCCATGGTGGACCCTGGTGAGATGTGGCAGCCTGCAGCCACGGTGACCAGCATCCTCCTCCATGGGTCACACATGAGATAACAGGGGAAATACCCTTTAATGAGCATCCTAAATGCATTAGACACCAAGCAGATGTCTTCCACCCAAGATTTCCTAAAATCTGAAGAAATAAATGGGATTTTTAGCTAAAAAATTTCATAGCAGAACCCTGAAGCTCTGCAGGACACAGTAATCCAAGAATAGATGAAGGATCTGACAGCGTGTGCAGGTGACTTACGCAGAGCGACTTACATGAAGTGAAAGCTGAGTTTGTCTGTCTGCAAAGTCTCTCTGTAAGCAACAAGCTGCAAGCCCAGGAACAGGTCTGCAGTGATCTTACCCACTGGGACTACACCTAAACCCATTTCCACTACAGAAATCTGTATTTTGGTCAATAATGTCACTAAGGAAAGGAGATGAGCAGAGGCAGGGATCTTTGACTTGTGAAACCATTTGAAGCCGGAGTCTAAGACAAGCATGTAATACAGCTTCAACCCCACATCCCACTTTCTCCAGAGCACCTATGGAAGAGCAGGCACACTGCACCTCACCCAGACTTTGTGTCTCTTGCCTGCCTAAAATGAAGCCACAGTGATTCCCGGGTGAATACCCCAGGAACTTCGGTTCAGAACCATCCATCATGTACATTTGACTCCCTGGATACCTGTCACCAGCATCTCTGTACCGCACCTCCAGCATCAGCGTGAGCAGCCCCTGTAGTGAGAGTTGCCATGCAAGAGGGTCTGTAAGAGCAGGACCCCCTCAGCCAGAGCAGTGGAGGGAGCTGCACACTGATGCTGCAGGCACAGGCAAATTTCCATGGGTGATGTCTGGCAGAGGAGCAGGGTGTCCAGGTGGAGCTGATGGCATCTCGGGTTTCACTGTTACATCTGCCAGGACCCATTTCGATGAAGCAGTGTTGGTCCATCCAGCTCACTTTTTATCCACTTTCCAACTATGCTGCCTGGGCTTGAGCAGCCAGCCCCGGCCTGAAACACTCATCCCTCCATCAGAAGGGAAATGGCCTGTGCTTGGACAATGTGACTCCTGCTGAGGGGAAACTGAGGCACAGGCACGAGAGTACTGCAGAGTGTGATGGAGCTGAAACCAGGAGGAGATGGGGCCTCCATCCTGGTCCTCTGGCCAATGGCCCCCACCAGCAGCACAGTGACAGACCCTGTAGATGTTCGTGGAGGGCCTATTTTTAATCACCTTTCCACTGGGTTTTTGCAACGCCCCGTTCACACTTGCTCTGTGAAAAAGGATGTCAGAGCAGATTAACAGCTGGTTCCTGCCTGCTCCGACAGCTCTGACAATGCGCCCCTTCTTCTCAAGGTGACAGGAACATGCAGCTGCCTAATGGGTACAGAAGTGTCTATTCTTTCCCAGTGACATTTATTGTGAAATATCTGAGTGGGACTGAGAGACATGCAAGGCTTTCCCTCCCTTATCAGGCGACCCTGGTCAGTGTCCTGCTGTCAAGGACTAAAGTAATTTATGTCAGAGCTGCCAGTGTTTACTTATCTGCCCCAGCGCCCAGCTCGGCCGAGAGCAGCCAGACTGGCTCCAGTGGGGCTCACCAGCCTTTTCCTGCCGGTGGGAAAAGCTGGGTGCCGGCCCTGTCCCAGCCAGCCGGGGCAGGAGGGGCGAAGAGGGCCAGTGAAAACCTTCCCGTGGCTCCCATGCAGGGGGACAGTGGCAGCACAGATGTGAGAGGCACAGATTTGTCAGCAAGAAGTGACATCTCAGAACAGGAGGGAATAAAACGGAGCCCGAGCAGCAGCACGAGGCATCTGCACAGGCGAGGTGTGAATTTAGAGAGGGTTTTGCCAGGCAGAGCGGAGCAGCATCCAGACAGCAGAGGCTGCAGAAGGTCCCTGCGTGGTTTTCCTGGGCATCACAGCTGAGAGCCCACAGAAAGCTCTGGGGAAGGGTGGCAGAGCTGCTTGACAGCTTCGTACTCTCCTGTTTTCTCATCTTATGGACCTTTGGGGTTTTATTGAGTGGAGGGTTTGTAAGGGCAGAGGGCTTCCAGGAAGGCAGAGCTGTTCAGGGCAGAGGGGCAGCCCACTATTGGGAATTGCTGGCGCCATAGCAGCTTGGCAAGAGCATGCCAAAACCCTGTGAGCCTCATGGGTGGCTTTAAAAGACTCATCCTTTAGGTTTCTGTCTTGTGTCATGGCAGAAACCAGAGATTTTTGTGCATCTGGTCCCGAGACCGTACAACTTTCCCTCAGATTTGGTTCCAAAACTCTCCAGTTTTCGTAAAGCAGCACAATTATCCTGGCAGGCCTCCCCCACACTGGCCAGCATCCATCATCCCAAACGGGGGAACAACTTTCATCTCTCTGGAATGGCACATCCTTCGCGGCACAGGAGAGAGGAGCACGGGCCTGATGGCTCCGCTCCCGGGGGTGACTCCTTCCTGATGGATGTGCCCAGAGATAAATATTAGGCTGTGGTAGTTTCCTCTCCAAAGCTCACCAGTTCTTGTTGTCAGGCCGGGAAACCTTTAACCAGCTGGGATGTCGGGAACAATAGATTAAAGTAGACAGACTATCTCTTGCTAAATGAGCTGTTATTTTAAATCAGCTTTTCCTTCTTTTTTTTTTTTTTTTCCCAACACAGGGCACTCCTCAGAAAAAAAATATTCCATTGACATTGTATTTCTCTTGACAAATATTTTCCTGAGCTCTCTCCTCTTCCCACCCATCAGGGCATGATCAAAGGGCTGGTCCTGTGCCGGGGAGGAGCTGCGAGTGCCCGGGGGGTGGCTGTGGGGCCCTGATTCTGTGCTGCCATCCCTGCTTGGTGGCATTGCCCCAGATGCTGAGGGACCTGGTGTGTTCTCTGGTATTTCAGCCATGCAGAATCCTCCGGAGATGCCCTTTGGGGAGCGAGTTTTGTGGCCATCACAGTGCCACTGGCCATGCTCACCCCAGCAGTGATGCCAGAGGAGTGGCACCACCTGTGAGGCTCCACAAGGTGCCTTTCACCTGTGAGAAAAAGGTGTACCTGCAGAGGCAAAGCAGGAGCCTGGTGTCTGCTCAGTTTGTTGGGGGTTTTTTTTCCAAACACTGGGAGATTCCTGAAGTGCAGGCTGATCCCACAAAGTGTAACCTCTCCTATTTTTTGCTCAAAACCCAGAGCACGGCAGTCAGTGACAGAGAGCTCCAGCGCTCGTCCCTCCACGCTCTGACAGAGGCTCATATGCAAAAGTACAAAAGCCTCCCTTAGAAAAAAAATCAGATATTTATTATGCCTTTGATGTTCCATAAGAACAGTTGTGGCTTCTGCTTAGTCTCCAACATCCGATTGACAATTGTTTATTAGTTTTAAAATAGCTGAAATTCATGTCAAACATTCCACATGTTAGAAAAATGTTTATGAAGTGTTATCATAGTTTATTTAACTGTGAATGTTTAGGAAACCAGCATAAAATATAATGGACCACACAAGGCTCCGAGCAGCCCAGCCATGAATGGTAGGCATGTTTTATGGACCATGGGGAAGAGGGATGCCACCTTAGCCTCATGGAGAATCCTCATGGTCCTTGGGTATGGTGTTGTGGTATCAGCAGACCGAGAGAACAGAGGTTTGGTTTATTTTAAGGATGTTCCTCCTAAAAAGTTTACTGGAGCAATGCTCACAATTGCAATTTTTGCACAAGTTGGTTGAGCACAGGTTTTAAATCCCAGGAGGGAGGGATCTCTTCCTGTGAGCCATGAGGGTTTGCTGATGGACACTGAGTGCCCTGAGAGGGGTTTTGGATGCAGGGCATTAATTCCATGCATCGTGAGTAGTCACACTACACAAGCATAATGTACTCTCCAAGACACTGCAGATTTGACTTTCCATTTGAGATAAAGATTCCTTTCTAACAGATTTGGATGGAAATTCAGTACTTCTTTGTCCAGATCTGTCATTCCCAGGCTGGGGGTGTGCTGGCAGCTGACCATGAAGCCCAGCTCTCTCCCTGTGGTCCTTTGTGTTCAGCTGGAGCAGGTCAGGCAGCATTCTCCAAACACGAGACACCAAAGGCAATCTGGGCAAGCAATGCCCGTCCTTTTCAGACCCTTCTGCTCTGCTTTGCAACAAAATCCCTTCACCTTTAAGGAATCAGAAGAACTGCAGAAAAATATCACAGAATCCTACACTGGTTTGGGTTCAAAAGGACTGTAAATATTTCATTCCGCCTCCTGCCATGGGCAGGGACATTTTCCCCTATCCCAGGTTGCTCCAAGCCCCATCCAACCTGCCCTTGGACACTTCCAGGGATGGGGCAGCCACAGCTTCTCTGGGCAACCTGTGCCAGGGCCTCCCCACCCTCACAGGAAAGAATTTCTTCCGAATATCCAACCTAAACCTGCCCTCTGTTAGTTTAGCTCTCTAAAGACACATTACACCAGCAAACGACTGCAAGGCAGCTCAGGAGCATCCCAGTACCCTGATTCTGTTCAGGATCCCTGGATGTCAGTGAAATATGTGTGGAACCATTCCTACAAGCAGTGGCCAACAACAGCTGCTTGCCACGAATGGCTGCACATGGGATCAAATTTTAGAAATTCCCCGCTTTTGTGAGCTTTCCCTTGAAACCTGTGGATTTAGCAGCAGGACAAGGGAAGGAAATGCCGGGTATTCTTCCCAGCGGCTGACAGAGAAGTGGAACAATAGGAATGTATATTTCAGTCATTGGGTTAAAATTGCTTTCTTCCCCTGATAAAAATGAGCTCCTGGATCTCTTTTTGGTTCCAGAGCCCAGATGAACCCAGGAAGCAAAGATGTTCTGAGGCTGTGAGCTTTTCCTGTGATATTTCTCCAAGCTCAGAATAAAAATGGAATGATCCATACCCAGATTAATTGATTTTACCTCTAACATTTGAATTTTACATCAAAACCTCATTTCTTTCATTGATTTTATTTTTGACCACTGGCACACAAGTGGATCTGGTTTAAGTATCTCTGCTTGCCTGGTGTTTTACGATCCAACATTTCTTTGTGCCTGTACCTCTGATCTCTGGGGCCTGGTTGAGTTCCCATTTAATAAAAAATCCCACAGATTCCATGACTGCAGAATGGGTAGAGGGAAGGGCTGACATGCCAGTCTCAGCACAGCAGGGTCACTGTCCTTGGTCACTGCAGAACCACCAAAGGCACCAGTGTTTTAATTCTGGGCTCCTGCTGTTCTCATCACCTTCATCTGAACATTTTTCCCCTGCAATCATAAAATTTCCACTTTTGATATTTTAAAATCTTATTTCTCGTAAAACCCCCAAGTATGAAAATTTCTTTTAAAGAAATATACCATTAATGTATCTTTATGACGTGCAGCTGATGCTCACAGCATGGGCTATGACTTTTTTATGTTCCCTACTTGTCCTTGAGACGTTTTATTTTGACACCATATCCTTACATTCTAAATTAAACCATATTTTTATTATCTGTTATATGCCAGCAGACAGCAGTGCCTTAAAGCTGTTGTACAGCTCCTCATGTCCATCTCAGGGCATATCCTCCTCTTCCTCCCCACTTCCCCCATCGCTTCACCTCTCAAAAAAAAGCGTGGATTGAGTTATCCATGCTGACAGCAATTTACAGTGCCCATTAACAGTCATATAAATTCCAGTGGATCAAGGAAGCTTGGAGTATGTGATATTCAGGCACAGCTAATAGCTCTGGGCTAATTGCCATCTCGTGTTTCTGCTCTCCAGCCCCACTGTTTATATCTTCAGCACAAGCAAGCAGTAAAACAAGTTTCCAGGTTCCCCGAGTCACCCGAGGAGGGCTGGGAGCTGCTGGCTCCAGTAGCAGGCGGAGGGCTGGAGGTGGCAGTCATTTCCCATATTTAATGTGAGCTGCTCCTCCTCACCGTGCAGGAGACGAGGTCGGTCTGAGAGAACTTCTGCAGGAGTTGTATGGGAAACAAAAGGGTCAGCTCAGTGTTATCATGGTTCTTACCATGGCTTGAGGGATCAGAGAGGGGTTGGTGGCTTTGTTAAATAACCTACAGGCAATCCACTTTTTTTTTTTAGGAATCAGTAGCTGGAAAGGTTGATTAATAGGGATATTTACTGTGGAATCCTTGTTGTCTTGGAAAGCTGGATGGACAGGGATATTTCCTGTGAAATCTTTGTTGATAAATAAACACTCAGGCGTTAATTGTCAAAGGAGTCTGGAAATCAGGACATTGCTCACACTGCATTGGACTGGGGTGGTGGTAGCAGCATGGAAAGGTGTTCCCCTTCTCTCATCAGCTGACAGCAGAGGGGTTGTTTGTGTAGGATCTGGGATAGCTGTGTTCTGAGCAGCGCAGAGCCAAAAGGAGCCCGTCTCTGTGCCTCAGGGTGTGGTTTAATGCCTCTTTCCCCATCTCATTTGCTGCCTTCCAAGCCAAGACACCCTTCTTTTTTAGGAAATGAAAATTAATCCTCTCCAACACGCACGCTTTAAATAAATTATTTGTGAGCTCATGCCTTTCATGTTGGTGGGGTCTGCCAGTGGTGTTTGCTCTCAATGGATTCATCCCTCCCTGTGCCGGGGTTGCGGGGGGGACTTGATTATGGCACAGTTAATCTTGACAGGGTTATCAGATGACCTCTGGAGAAGTTGTAAAGCACTTTCCATCTTTTGTAAGATAGATACTTCATCTTGAGCTGAAAAATTCAGCTGGAGTGGGATTGCTGGAGAAACATTGGGGCGTAAGGGAAAGGGCAGGAGTACCACTGCATCTAAAGCGGGTCATGTTCATGTTGTCAGAGCATGCAAAGGGGACACCCTCCCCTTCACAGCCATCCAGGCTGTCCCGTGGGTTCTGTGCATCTACAAGGATGGGAAAAAGTGTGCCAAGCTTAAAAATGTGCAATTCAAAGGCTGTTGGTGCTGCATGGCCCTGAAAGTCTGAGAGATGTCACTGCCCATGGGTTGGGGGTGTCAAAATGGGGTTTCAATAAATTTGCCCAGCAGCAGCCCCAGCACTGCAGGTACAAACCTCCCCTGTGCCCACAGCTTCCAGCCTCCCTAGGAGGGCATGGACCTTGGGGTCCCTGGGCCTTGCTGTGATTTTGGGGGTGCCCAGCAGCCCTCAGGCCAGCCAGCAGGGAGGCAGCGAGGTCAGAGGCTGCACATGGGGCCAAAGCCATTTACACTGCCCTGTCCATCACTCCCCCATCAATCCACAGTCCTGGCAAGCGCCGCTGGATCTTTGCAGGGGGATGCTGAGACTCGCTCCAGAAGCAACTCATTTATTACACACCAAAAAAAAAACCCCAAATGTGGAGCCAGGGACAGTGTTTAGGGTGCTGACCGGCCCCCTTGGACAGACATTCCCCCACAGCCCAAAATCTGGGCACCTCGCTCTCTTTTGGGGGGAAAAAAGAAATATGTGTGCTGGCTTCCAGGTTCCCTGTACCCAAAGAGGAGCTTCCCTTCCCTGGGGCAGTCAGCAGAGCTGGCCCCAGCCCTGTGCTGACGGGCTGCAGAGACACCCCCAGGGGTGGCATCCCCGCCTTGGCAGCCCTTCCCTCTTGCACACCTTGTTTCCACATGTTTCTGACCATATTTCAGCATGGAGAGAGGGCCAAAGCTAGTAACAGCACGTAGGAGTGCCAACCTCCCACCCCAAACACACTCTCCTGAGCTGCTCCTCCTCTCCTTCCCAGAATTTGCTGTTATCCTCAACTATTTGCTGACTTGTTTGATTCGGCAGCTTTCATCCTCCTCATCACTCCCAACCGTTTGCTTTGACTATTTGTAGAGTTAACCCAACTCTCTTTCAATACCTTTTTTTTTTTCTTAATTTGGAGAAAAAAATGGATTTTCTGCTACATTTCTTTCCTAGAAATTATCAGCAGGGCTGAAATTCTCTTTATATGAAATGCTTGGATTGACTGAGAGCTGGGACTCTGGGAAGGTGAATGTGTTGGACTGTGAAGGATTTGCAGTTTTACTGTCGTGGCAACCTGGCCACGGGTCCCTTTTGGGCCAGTGCTGAGGAACAGCAAGCCTGAAGGTTTTTGGCCAAACTTGCACTGCTTTCTACTAGATCTCTTAAAACATGCATTGATTTTTGCCTTTAAAACTCCTTTAAAACTGCCTTTAAGAAATGAAAATAGAGGAGTGGCTAAATGGGATCTGTTGGTGCATTGGGTTGTGCTGAATGATACCCAGTGAAGTGTCACAGTGAAGCGACACCTAAGCACCTACTTTTCCTTTCTTTATTATTATTTTAATATTTTGACCATTGGAGTGACTAACACAACATCATAATGTTATTTTGAACATGCAGATTTGCACTTTCCGGCAAATAACCCACACGTGAAGTTCACATGAATGTTTTCACACCCAGGCTGCTTTTAGCAGCCCTTTTCCTCAGCCATATCATGCATTCCCATCCCAAACTGCAGCTCATGATGGGCTCCTAAGTCAACCAAAACCCCTGACAGAGGCAACGGGTCATTTCCATTTATTTTCAGAGCTTGTTTTTTCAGGTTGGACTCTCCTTGGAGAGGTCCAGTGAGAGGGACTCAGGTGGGCAGCCAGGCACGGAGCATGGTTTGGTCGTTGTCAGGAGAGGAGCCGTGGTGGGCAGGTGGCAGAGAAAGGGGCCGTGCAGGACACGTCTCTCCTGGACACTGGAAGGGAGAAGCAGCAAATTCGGCCCTGGACACTGAATGAATTCAGGTTTTCACTTTTGTGATTTTGCAGCAAACCCAAGATCAGTAAATTGATTTTCTTAGTAATAAAAACTGAACACTCATAACCCCCAAAGCGATAAACATTTTACTGCTGTTTAGAATTTATATTTTATTTCCAGTCTTTTCCTTGGATATGCCCTGAGGGGGAGGATTTTATGTGCAGCTCTATAAATGAACTGAGTGCAAATATTTTTATTTTCTGCTAAGCATCAAAATTTTGATGCATTCTCATGAGGCCAAATGCACTTCTTAAAAGTACAGTGAGCCAGCAGAGTAACTTGGCTAGGCTTTTTTTCTGAAGAAAAAGCATTACCAATAAAAAAGCACCAGCCACTGGGCAGAACAGAATGGACACGGTAAGTACCAATCTCTGATTTTGACCCCCTTGTTCCTTGATGTTCAGTTAGAATTATTCAGGTTATTTTCTATGTTTTCAAGTCCTTGTAATTCCTACTCTGAGACAGAGGAGAAGATTTTGAAATGCCTCAAGAAGAATCATTCATTTCCCTCTGGTTCTTGGATCAGTGTTTCCTTGTCCAGATCTCAGGATCAAGTCTTCTGCTGCTGTGCAACAGCAAGGCTTGATGGCTTGGACTGGTGCTGGGCTGATTTACACCCATGAGAAGCTAGTTCATCTTCTTAATTGTAGTTATTAACTTTTAGGAGGGTGTGCAGAGAGTACATGCAATGCTCACCCGGAGCCTTGGGATGTCCCAGGATTTTGAAGCTTAAAATAACAGTGCAGTGATGGATGAGGAGACTATTACAGGTGCATTTTAGAGATTTCTGAAGTGTTTGAGCCATAACTCTTCTCTCTTTACAGTCCCAGGTGGCCAGAATTCATGGCAAAAAAAGTACACCTGGATTTTTATGCAAAGGGATAAAAGGAGCAATACATATAAATGATATTAATGCTCTCTAAAACATCCAGGAAATATTCCTTCTGTAAAATATATATAACAAATATCGATGACATCTCATAAGGTGACCCAGATGATTCAGCACTTGGCTGCACATGAGTAATGTGGCCATTCTCTCTCTAGAGCAGCAACCCCTTTACGCCATGTAATGACATCCAGGAGAAGATGTACAGTGTATTCCACTGGTATAATTGAAGGTTGGGGGATCCAGATGGCAGATTTTGGTGAGTTTTCTTAACCATTGCAATGCCTCAGAAAATTTGATGTGGGCAGGAGCCTTGTTTGGGCATCGTTGTGTCCAGTCTCAAGTGCCTTCACCCTTCCCTTGTCCCCTCAAACCTTCCCATTTACACTCTTTCTATTTCCACTTAAGTTTAAGATCCACTTCTATCCTACACCAGTGGAACAAGGGGAGAATGGGAGATGGAGAAACTTCCTTCTGCTTGGCACCAGCTCCTACACTGGCTTCTCATCAACAAATCACTACAATGAGCCACGCTTAATGAATCAAAATGTTAATTAACACACACATAAATCCAGCAGCCCTGGATGGATGATGCCTGGCCCCCTCTGCTACTCTGAATTCCTTCCCCTCATCATCATCACATCTTCTGGCTCTCTCCTTCATTAGTTTTTATTTGATGATTTAATACCACCGTTAGTTAAAAAATTATCAGCACTGGCGTGCATGCACAGCCGGCTGCAAGTCATGGCTGTAAAACATGAGGCAATTCATGCTGCAAAGATGTCACACAACTAAAGAAATCTGTCCCTCATTTCCACTGAGGGCTCAAAGGACACAGAGATCTGAAAACCTGGGCAGTGTCCATGGAAAGCACTTGGCTCCTGTAGGAAGAAAAGCATATAACCGTCGGGTTAAATTAAATAAAAAGTAGATTCTTTACAAGAAAACTGGGTATCCTGGCCTGAAAGAAGAGGAGCAGAAATAATAGGAGTGGTATTTTATTGTGTTTTCTTCTCATGAGTGGACAGCCCCAGCAAGAATGATGGACTGCCCTGGTAGAAACTACTCACAGCCATGGGCTGAGGAGCTCTGGGCTGAAAATACAGCCCTGGGTTGAAGTGTTCCCTCCCAGGAGCCTTCTCCTGCCCAGCAGCGTTCAGTTTGAATTTTGGGGACCCAACATCAATCACCACGGGGAGAACAGTTTGGCACTGCAGCCTCTGGGTGGGCTCAGACCAGCTGCTTTTCTTTGGTAATTAAAAAAGATTACACAAATGATTAAGCCTTTATTTACCATTAATGACTTGAATTTACTGAGCTGTGGCTCTGATCTGTCAACCCCACAAGTTGGGGACTCATCCTGAGCAGCAGGACCCAGAGGAGCCCTTGGACAAGCACAGAATTAGGCTTCAAAATGGACTTTTGGAGAAGGATGGGTGGTTAGCACTCTGATTAAAGCTCTTGAGCTGCCAGTGGTGCTGCTGCAGCCATTGCCATTTCTGGGATTGCCCTGGGATGCTGAGCAGAAGGGAATATGTTAAGTGTCCCGGGCACTGACAGCTAAACATACACACAGCCTAGATGGCTTGTGCACTAGATAAAGGAGAGAAAACACCTCCTCGAGAGAAAACACAGGATTTCTCTCTCTGCCATTCTTCATCTCTGTTGACTCCTGATTGCGATCTCCCAGCCTCCTGGGTGGGTGGCTCCAGGTGCCTCCCTTGGTCACGGGGCTTCCAGAGACATTTTCTGCAGGGCAGAGCAGCCTTCCCTGAAGACCAAATCATTGTTGAGGTTCCTTATAAATTGTGAGGGGTTTAGGGGGGAAAACTGGTGGTCTTTGCTGGGGTTGTTGGTTCCTAGTGGTGGCTCCAACAGGACAAGGACAGGACGTGGCACAACCCGGACCACCCCTCACCCCTATTTTCTCTAAACATCCTTCTGCACCATGCAGTGAAAAACTCACAAATTACTTTCCTTTGGCTTAGAATGAGTGAAGTTTTCTTGGATCAAACTGAAATATTCAACCTCTTGTTTTCTGACATCCAAAGAAATCCAGAGGGTTTTATTTTGGGAGAAAGAAGATAATTGAAAAGTGGTCTGACAGGTTAGACACTGAAAAAAGTGGGATGTTTGAAGAAGAAAACGCCTTCAGAATGAAGTATTTAAGACTAAGTACCCTGAATGATAAGCTGGAAATGTTTTGACCATCAGAGAAGAGCCTGGATCAATTTGTTCTGCCTTTGCACCACCATCGATTTCCACTCCTGGACCATTAGTGCTGCCAGGGACCTGACCGTGAGTGGGGGATGCAAAACTTCTGGCCTTATCTCCACTCTTCACATAGAAAAGAAACCTCAGAGGCTGTGCAGCCTCTCAGAAAAAAGCCCCTTTACCTGGCTCATAAGTGCCACCAGTCAGTGGTGATGGATGTGGGGACCCTGGGCACAGCCCCCCATAGGGAGCTGCAGGAAAACTGCTGAGCGTAAATCAAGGACGAATTGGGTGAACAGGCACGAAATCTTCCATTAATGGCCAAATCCTGCTGCCAGCCCAGACAGCTGGAGGGCTGCACATGTGCCAGTGTGGGCGGACTCGCTTCCTAAAATAGCTTTTGTGGGATTGATGCTTCCACGACTCAACATTTTCCGAGGTGTCGGGGCGATTCTCTGCTCTGACGCGCCGCCTTCCCCGATAAGCATCGCAGGGACCAAACAAGCTGCCGGGAAATTAATTGGAAAACTCTATCAGTGCCCTCCCAGACTCACAACCCTGTGTAAACACGTGCCCACAGTAATGTCACCGACTGCCCACAGCAACAGCAGAGCAGAGCTCTCACAGAAAAGCAGAGATTTCAGGGATTTCCTTCACTCCTGCCCCAGGCAGAGCAAAGTCTCTCTGGAAGTGTGTTGGTGTGAATCATTTTCATTTGACTGCGGTGTTGTGAAGGATTTAAATTCAGGATTTTGCACAGGCTGATTCAGTCCCGCCTTTTTGATTTTCTTTATATTCTTTAATCCAGACAATAAAAGTCAAATGGAATATTTGTACCTCACAGCTCTGCAGTCCCTGAATGTCAGAAATCTCTCCTAGAATTTTTATAATGCTGAAATATCATAGAATCATGAGATGACAGAATTGTTTGGGTTGGAAGGGACCATAAAGGCCATTTCATTCCACCCCCTGCCATGGGCAGGGACCCTTTCCACTATCCCAGGTTGCTCCAAGCCCTGTCCAACCTGGCCTTGAACACTTTCAGGGAAGGGGCAGTCACAGTTTCTGTGGGCAGCCTGTGCCTCACCACCCTCACAGGGGAGAATTTCTTCCTAATCCCCAATCTAAACCTACTCAAATATCTAAACTTGGCCATTGCAGTCCATCCTTTGGGACAGGGAGACATCACAGTCCTGATCCACCAACAGCAGAGGAGAAACAGATAAACCACTTCCAAACCAGTGGGATCAGCATCACCAATTAAGTGAGAATTGCCTTTTGTTATTTCTTTACAACCTTGGGGGATTTGTTAATCTTCAGGAGTGGGGTGAAGCTGCAGGGACAGGGTCTCTGCAGGGAACAACAGACATTCCTGCTGGGATTCACACCCACAGCCAGGTCCTGTCAGAGCTGTAAAGTGGACAGCACAGAGAGATGGGGGAAAAAAAGATTATTTAGCAAGGAAAGGGCTCTACTGCACCCAGATATAGATTAATAAGTGAACCATTCATCTGATAGAGACACAAGGGAAGTTCACAGGTATTGAGCCCCACTACAATTCAGTAATCCCACTTGGCTTTATCTCTTGCCCAAGTAACACAAACATTTATGGAATTACATTTTAAGGCTTTTAAAGGTGTATTTAGAACGTGTTTCCTTTGAAGTGTTATCTTTGCAAGCTCTCATATGCTGATAAAACCCGTGTTTAGCTGCCTCGCAAGGAGCGCTCGAAAACTGTCGGTTCGGAGATATTTCACTCTCTTCGGCCAGGACAGGGCAGCCTTCCCAGGGGTCGTGCTTTGCCTCATGGCACTGGCATTTGCCACAGCCTTTTTCCAGCAGAGCCACGATGTTTGCAGGAAAGCAGCAGTGGGAGGTCTGCTGTGGTGGGACCGATGTGGTGGGGTTGGTCTTTGGAGGTGGGTGAAGTCCTCGGAGGCTGTGAAACTTTCACACAACGAAAAAAGAGCCCTGGGTTTTTGCAGACATCGCTGCCTGTGAGCTCCACTTCCCTCCCTGGGAACCTTCAGGAGAAGGGAAACAGCGTGGTAAAACAAATGACTTCATTCCAGGCTGGTTCCAGTTAGCATCCCCATCCCTCCTCCCAGCCCTTCCCAGAGATGAAGACATTGTTCAACAGCTCATCACTCACCGGCAGGCTCCGCGCAGGCAGCCAATGCACAGACCCCCAGCCTCATCCCGCAGGCAGAAGACTTGACCCAAAGCTCCTTAAGACCCATGGAAAGGCTCCAGTGGATTTCTACGGGTCTTGGATCTCAGTGAATGTTGGCAAACTCCGCCGAAGCTAATGGGAACGTTGCTGGCAGCACAGACTGACGGGTCAAGCAAAGGGAGAAAATTCATTTATCAACCACGAGGATTTGTCTTCCCTTGAAGTTTCCAAGGAGTTTCTTAACAGGATACTCGTTAACATACCTTTGAGGGAGGAGAGACGCCTCTCTACATGCCGTTTTAAATACCAACAGCTCCAGATTGGCAGTGGCTGTATGACAAACAGCTCAAGGGGGTGGAAATATCTCTCCCCATTCCCTTTGCCCCTTTTCTGGTCCTACCCAGCTCCGTGCAGACTGTCTTGCTCCTGACCTCCACCCTTGACTGGAGCCGAAATCTTGGTGCTGGACCCCAGCCATGCTCACCCCAGCCCTGCCCAACTGCCTTTTTGGAGTTGCTTTCATTCACTTTTTTCCCCCCAAACATACCCCCCCCACCTCCAAAATCACCAGGCACAACTTGTCTGAACATATGCCGAACCCGATAAGCCTTTGGCAACCGCTAGAATAAATTGCTTTAATAAAAATGAAAACCATTTTGGGGAGGGAGCAGGGAGGGAAGGGAAGCAAAAGCAAATGCAAAAATAATGTGCAGGCGAGGGCCCATGTGATCACCTGGCAGGAAGAGGCATTCACAAACCAAAGCATAAATCATGGAGCTGGGAGCAGCCAGGCCAGCGTGGGGGCAGGCAGTGAAACCCTTCACTTCTAGGTTCACATTCACTGCTGCAAAGAGTACAAAGAGGGTGTTGCTTTTACCAGGTGATGGAGAGGAACATGCTAAAACACTTCCCAAAGGGAGTTGTATGAGGAGCAGGCCCTGGGGGGGACCCAGGGGTGTGGGGCTGCAGTGGTGTTACTGGCATGGGTGTGTTTGGAGCCCTTCAGGCAGGACAGGCAGATGTAGGGGAGAGGAAGGGTTTGCAGGATCCGTCCTCCAGCCATTCCTGTGTGCCAAGCACTCTTGCTCCATCCCATCCCATCCCATCCCATCCCATCCCATCCCATCCCATCCCATCCCATCCCATCCCACACCGAGGGAGTGAGACAGGCGAGGGGACCCTGCAAAAACCACGCCTGGAAGGCTGTGAGTTGGATGCAGACCTTGGAACAGTGCGGGAGAAAAGTTGGCCCCAAATCCACCACATTCCACAGAGGAGTTTTCACGCTTGGAGATGGATTTTGCAGAGGTCCTGGCAAATCCATGGGATGATGTTGTCTTCATTTGTGCTCAGAAGGAAGGGACATAAATCCCAGGCATGGCACAGCCGTGTACGCCACGCTGAGAGTGTCACACCAGGGAACAGTCTGAGACCAGCGAGGGGGCATTGCAGCCTAACTCAGTAGAGAGCTACTGTATATTGCCTAAAAGTTGATCAGCCACCGCTGCAGACCAAAGAATTAGGTTTTCTAGGGTTTTTTCTAAATAAAAATTTATATATTTAGAGATTGGTGAGAAACCAATGCTGGATTAGTGGCACTGGATGCTCCACAGCTGGTTTGACATTTGGTCTTTCTACTTCAACTGGACTCTGGCAAATCATCTCTTCCTGCCTTTTATTGTGGTGTGAGAACTTTGCTGCTGGTTTTACATCGTGGGAAAGAGGAGATGGAAACAGAAAAAAAACCCGACTTTGGTATGTTCAGGGTTTGTATGTTGGGTATTCAGGTGCTGCCACCTTGGAGATAACACATCAAGGAGGTCCAAGGAGAGCTGTGAAGCATCTTTCTTTCCAAGGGTCTGCAGCAGAAATGAAGTTCAGAATAAGTTTTCTTGTCTTTAATACTGAGATATTATTGATTAATTAATTACAGAGAGATAAATGACATAGGTGTGTGTTATGGGTAAACCATTTAAAGCCTAAGAGTTGTCATACTTCCCCAGCTCTTGAGAGCAGGAGCCTTTCCAATGAAAAGCTTTGCTAATGAAGCAGTTGTGAAATATATTTACCGCCAGAGTTTCTTCGATTGGCATTTGCATCTTTTGTAATTTGCAAACTCTGTGCAATTTGAGCCATTTTCATGGGACTATAATTTATGGGAAGGGTTTTTCCTTCATGTCTCAGTGTCTCTGTAAAAAAAAAACTAAAAGCATCTTTTGGTCTGAAATTCACACTTAATTTTTTATTTCTTTTTGGCCAGAGGAGGAGGGAGGGGCAAGGGAAAATGGATATTGTAGGAGACAGAGCAGAGATGGAGGAGTAAGAGACAGGAAGAACTGTTAAGTGCAGAGTTTCTCAAACTACGGGTCATGACCGCTTAAAAGAGAGCCAAAATGTGTCAGAGGACAGCGGGGTCCTCCTTGGTTTACCCGAGTAGAAGCCAGCTGAAAAGGGACCTGGCTCCCCGCTCCCTATAGAAAGAAAGATGAATTTTGGGCATGATTGGCATCCTGGTCTAGCTTGGATGGGAACACAGGTTGGAAGAGGGGCTGCCTGGCTGTCCTCCATCGCGGGGCAGAAGGAGCCCGCTGTGAACACTGCCTACGTGTTTTCATGTGAGAGAGGGAGTGGTTACAAAACCCTCATTGCATTATTCTGCTCCTTGCAGAAGGAGGGGAAGGCAGAGGTGGAGAGGAGGACAACCCCAGCAGCGCAGCCCACTTGGGTTTCCCCAGCCTGGGCTAAGCTGCTGCTGGCTGAGGGCTGGCATGAAGATGGATGAGTCAAAAAAAGAACATTTTTGTAAAGTTTAAGAAGGGTTCTTTTCAACAGGCTGATCCACTGAGAAAGGGGGAGATAACTTGGCAGAGTCAAGCCAGCCCTCAGCATCCTCAGCACAGAGCCCGGTGCCCTGCACTCTGCAAGCCACACCATCCTCAGAGCCAGACTAATTTTTTAGGGCATAAAATATTTAAACATTTGGCTATTGGGAAAATGTGAGCAACAGCAATAGGAACAGGTGAATTTAGGTGGGATCTCAAAAACTTACAATGTATTTCCTGACTAGACAAGTTGTGCCAAAACCTGACATCAACAGCTACCCTCCCATCATCCCTTTGCCCTTCACTGAGAACAGCTGTCACCCAGTTTGCTGAGGTCTTTGTACTCTCCCGCACATTTCCAGCACCTTGGAAGGCAAGAGCTGCACACCCAGGGCATTTGCAGCCCAGATGGTGCAGGTTTGAGAAGGTGAAGGAAAACTGAGCCAGAGTGGAAAGGACTCCTCTGCTTCTCCTTCCAATTGAGAGAAAACTCTCACACTGGCTGCCATTCTCCCAGCTGATCTGGTTTTATATATTTTAGTAATGGAAACTTAAGGTAGGTTTTTCCATGGAGATTTCTGAGATCTGTGGGTGAACTCCCGGGTTAAAGCAGCTCCCTTTCGCCTGCACCGTGTCACCCAGTGCCACCCCATGCAAATCCAGGGTGAAGTGGCACAACCACAGCCCACAAAGGCAGCTTTCCTTTGTTATTTAGAGTTATTTAAATGCTTACAGCACCAGGAAACAACTGGTTTAGTTTAGCTTCTCCTTATACCGTTGTTACAGAGCCTTTCCACCTTTTCAAGGTGAGAAAAGCAACCAGCAAGCTCCTTGCCCTGGTCCTGCAGGGAATGATTCTCGATCCGTCGGGTCCGGCACCCAGCACTGCCCAGTGTGACAGGACCCCTCCACTCTTGTGGGCTCCCAAATCCTGACCCAGGCGCTGTCCCGGGGCTGTGTCCTGTGCAGGCAGCTGCAGACAACGGAGGCGTTTTGAAGCCATCGAGCAGCCTCTGGTGGAAGCTGCCTGCTATGTGTGTGTGGCTGTTCTCTGTGCTGCCCGCTGTGCGTGTCCTGCCACAGCACTCGGATGTCCTCTCGGTATTCCTGGCGGGATGGCGTGGCTTATCTCGGGAATATTTCGTTCTCTCGTTGCAGCACCCGCCGGGTAACGTTGATCTATCTCCCGTTCATATTTTGCCTTTGTTTCTGGGTGCCTGCTGTGGAGCAGCATCCGAGCCCCGTGGTGCTGCTCCCATGTGCTTGTTCTTGCTGCAGGAATTCTGAGCATCGGTTGGTGGGTTTGCTCTGACGGGATTTGATGAAAAGCCCATGAGGATCAGGCTCTGAAGTGCCCTCAGGCTGATATGCGGTGAGTGACAGGACAAGGGAGAATGGCTTCAAGCTCACAGGGGTCGGGGTTAGGTCAGATATGAGGAAGAAATTCTTCACCATGGGATTCGTGGGGCACAGGTTGCCCAGAGAAGCTGTTTGCCTGATCCCTCGTGTCTATACCTTATTGCCAAGGATGTAGGGATGCTTTTGTCAGCACCCTGATGGGCTTTAACAGCCCTGAGCATCCTCACCTGTGGCCTCCACTCATATTCATGGCCCAGGAGCCCATTTCAGCACAGCATGACACTGTCAGCTCTTGTCACAGGGATGCTGCAGGATGCTGGTACCCAGCTTTGGCTGGATGAAATCACCTGGTGACTTGGGCTCTTGGATGTACCTGAATGTGATCTCCAGCTCTGCTCTGTGCTCAGGTACTGTAGCCCAGCCTGTGGGGAGCATCCCCTCTGTGTGTCTCTAGTTCCCTGTGGAGGCCCCTTCAAGGGGAACAAATAAGGTCCTTTCTTTCCTGGAACAGGGGAGGTTTTTCCATTCTATTGATCCTGTGGAGTGAAGGATAAACTGCATCCATAATAGATGTTAATTTTGTTGACCTCCTTTTCCTGAAAGCCTAACTTGCTCTTATCCTTTGCTTTTGGATGGGGGTCAGTAGAACTCAGCTCTGGGGATGAGTTTTCTCAACATCAGAACAGTTTCCCCATTGCATATCCAGCAAGCAGGTTGAAACCGATTGAATGCCCTTGTCTTGCACAGTAAAGGTGCTCTGTCATCTCACTGGCTTTCCACTTGCAGCCACCTGTCTCAGTCTTGATCAAATACCTCCGAGTTGCATCAGTGGGTTTGTGTTTCTTTCCTTATTTTACTTTTTAATTTTTATTGAAGTCCCTAGATATATAGAAATGGATGTCCTGTCCAGATCTTTTGGCTTTTCAGCCAGGAAGCAGACAACGCTTGGTTTCTGTGAGCAGTCTGTGTGATCACCAGTAGACATCTGCAAGACAAAAGGAGGTTGTATGGAGATGATTCCCAGAAATGTCCATTCTGCCTTCTTGTGCACCAGCACAACACTTCCAGACAGCTGCTCTGCCTCAAGCCTCCTCACTCACACAAGCAGCTGCTACCATTGAGTCCTTCTTTTGGTGGTTCCCTCCCCATCCCTCTGGGGATGCTCCAGACAGAGGAGTCACTGAACTGTTGGAGGCAGGCATGGGATGGTGTCAGTGTCTCTTTGTCACTGCTTGAAGGCCTGGCTGCTGCAGGTGTTCTCCCCAAGCTCCACACCTCCCAGTTACTCCCCTGCCCCTCCCATGATGCCACCAGGCTGGTCTGAGCAAGGATCTCTCTTCCATGTGGTTCCATTAATTCCACCACCGCAAACATCAGCCGGAGATACCAGACTGTATCAAGCAATTGATCTCTAATTGTCATATCCGACAGTAAAACACAGAGCCCAAAAGGGAAGAGGGAATAGAGAGGCCAAGAGCTTCCCTCTGCCCATTGCAGGTGTCTCGTAAGAAGCCTTGGATGGAAAACACCCCCTTACCCCTGCGCTGAGTCCCTCTTGCAGGGGAATGAGTCAGGAATTTCATGCACGTAGAGCAATCACCAAACAGTCCCTACAGGTCTGCCCAGGACCACGGCTTGCCGAGCAGCTGCTTGTTTACCTGCCGCCCATTTCCATAGCATGGGTGTGCAGCCGCATTCCTGGGAGCCCCAGCTGCTCCCACCTGCCCGACCTGTCCGAGCGCGGGGAGCAGAGCTCGCAGCCACCGCTTGAGAGGTGTGATTGCCACAGGGAAACACTGCCAAGGATGCTCAGTGCTCCGCTGGGATGTCTGAGCAGCCAGCTCAGCAGCTGGGGTGCAAGGCAGCGTGGTGGGATTGCTGCTGGTGGATGGATGGGGCTTTACACCAGTGGAGGGTCTGAGCTGTTGGCTGGGCACCAAGCTCTGGGGATGCATGGCATGGGATGACTCAGAAGAGGAGCAGCTCAGCCTCAGTGCTCCAAATCCCCTTCCACGGGAGCTCTCCCTGTCTGCTGGCCCTGGAAATATCACAGGGAAGCCACCCTCCTCGGGTTACGTGTCTTATTAAGCAAGAGGGACGCGTCCCTCCCGAACCAGAGCCACACTCGGAGGTGGCTGTGCCAGCACAGCAGGGCCCCACTCGCAGAGCAGCTTTTGGCAGAGCAGGATGTGCTGCCTGGGTCCCAGAAATGCAGGCAACAACTTTTTGTTGCTTTTTGTCGGTGCCATGCTGATGGGGAGCAAGTGCATCTCTTGCTTTCACAGCCCCTGGGAGCTGCTGCTGTCTGCAGCAATGTGGGGAAAGGCTGTCCCTGCCCAGCCTGGGCAGGGGAATCCGTGCCAGCATTTTGCCCAGGGGATGCTGAAGTAGCTGCACTTCAAAGGCTCGGGAAGTGTCCATTTTGCCTTCGGCTCCACCAGCCCACGGTTCGGGGTGGAAGCTGCTTGTGTCAGCAGCTGGAGCTGGGAGGCAACCCGGGCTAAGCCAGGGCTGCTGGCCAGGATCAGCACCCAAGTCACCCAACCTTTCCTCACTGGTCCCTAAAGCATTCCCAGCCCCTGAAAAGCGCCCCCAGAGGACAGTCCAGGACCACGAGCTTTCATCCTGCCCTTGAAGGAGCCATTTGTGTCAATTTGGATACATCCCTTCCCTTCTCCCAGGTGTTTGGGCTGGGGTCTGTTGTGTGTCCTGGGCTGTCCCACTCTGGGTGCTGCTGCTGTCACATTTCTTTTTCTTTTTTTCTCTTCCTCTCAAAAAGTGCCAAGTTGTATAAAACAAAAGAAAATTCCCATCTTAATGGTGGATGAATTATTTAAAAGGGTCTGTTTGCTAATGTGATTGACTTCAACCAACAGCAAAGGTTGAGTTGTAATTATGGGAAAACAATCAAATCTCTATCTGGATTCACACCATACAGGTCTTGCCGCTTTTTGCGTTATAGCAGAACCTGTTGGGCAGCTTTAGTTAAGCTGAGCCTCCTTTCTGCTGCTGGGGCAAAGAAACACCAACCAGTAGAACCAGTCAGACTGCAAAGAAAAATTATGGCTTATTGTCTGTGCAAGTTCACCCACACTGCTCACTCCTGTCTCCCGTGTCCCAGATGACCGTCTCCTGATCACGACTTAACTGAGCTCCAGGAGTCGAGGAAGACACACAGGCACAGTCCTCCAACGTGAGTATTGTGCTTTTACTGATTTTTATCGTCCCCTGGCGTCCTGGGCTGCGTTACGTAGCTGGGAAGGGAGCTGGTGTGAGCCACGCATGGAGAATTGCCCAAAATTCGCTCAGCAGAGTGCTGGGAGAGCTGTCACTTGGTGCTGGCAGCCGGAACCTGGTCCAGCTCCCATCTGATGGGCAGAGGTTGGTGTGTCACGGGTTTGCTTGCTCTTCTGTCGTCTCTCAGAGTTTGAGGAGGAAATTTGGATTCCTGTAGCAGCCGGGAAGTCGATGGTTTGTGGCAAAGTGGCCACTCTGGGGGGCCGGTGGGGAGCAGACCTGAGCCCGCCTGGGCTGCGCGGTGCTGCCCAGCCAGGACCCCGCGGCTCTCCTCTCCTCTCCTCTC
>WBMZ01004202.1:0-88065 GCA_013400975.1 Atrichornis clamosus
ATGGGGACCGGGATGGGGATGGGAGGGCAGCACCAGCACCGCCACCGCCGCACCGCCAGCGTGTCCTTGTTCCCTTGCCCGTCCCTGCGCACAGCGGGCGGCTGCCCCGGCCGAGCGCTGCCGCAGAGGCGCGGGAGGCGGGGACGCCCCTGGTCTCCGGCGTGAGGATGCTCGTCCCGCCGCCCCGGCGAGGGGATGCGGGTCGGGAGGGAAGAGTCCCTTCCCGCCGGGAGCCCTCCGCCGCTGCTGCGCAACCCAAGGAACGCGCGGAGGCAACAATAAAATCTGGGCACGGGAGAAAAAAAAGAATGTTAAAAAATCGCTTCCATCTTTTGGCCACAAGTTAGAACCGTTCCCACAACTGTTGTCACTACTGCAGAACGGAATTGCTTTAGCTTCCCCTTCACTACGAGCTGGCCATGGGTGAGGCTTCAAGCATCATGTTCTATCTAATGTTACTTCCAAATTCTGCACAGAATACTTATCTTCTCTCTGAAATAATTAAATGTCGACTATTATTGAACCTTTAGTTATTCTCTCCACATTGCTATGCATCTGTGAGGTCACCAATAGCACAAAACCAGGACCACTACTGCAAAGTAGATCAGAAAACAAGAGAATCCCAAACTGCAAGACACAAGCTGATGTCAACCTGTAAAACTTTCTAAATATTCCTGGCAAGGTCAGAAGGAAAGCAGCAAGGGAAATTAACCAGGAGTCAGAAACAGCAGCGAAAAGGAGCCTTGGACATGGGCAGTGCACGACAGCAGAGCTAACAGTGCCAGTTAACATAACAACTTCATGTCTATATTCCATAACATAGAAAATTTCTGTAGAGAAATGAAGTAAACTGGAGCACACTGGATTAGCTGCAGCTGGGAGAAGTGTACTGTAAAGTTCTGATTAGAGAGAAACTACAGCAGAGTTTATTTTTCAACAGCAACTGTAGTTTTGTAACTGTCAACAAAGAGCAGGAGTTTTAAGGGGCAATCCAGAAACCAGCAGGGAAGCATCTCTCAGCTTTTCAAGGTTAATTGAGAAAAGGGGAGAGCTGAACATACTGGTAGAGCTTGGTAAATTACATGCAATGCTGTTGCTTGAGGACTGCATCTATTCACAGGAGTGAAGATCCACAGAGCAACAACTTCTCCCTGACCTCATCTTTTTCCATGACATTTCACAGATTTCAAGATGTGTCCTTGTCTCTAATGTTGTGGTCAAGATTTTAATGTATGCGTGTTGATGTGTTGATTCTGCAGAGAGACTTGTGTACAGATGTACTGTGACAGTCATTTTAGTGGAAATAACATCTCTGCTTGAAAATAAACTAGATTGCAAAAATAAATGGTAGAGATGTGTTAAAAAAACTGTTGAGGTTAAGTAATGAGTTGTCCCTCTCAGGAAGAAGGACAGAATTATGCTGAGATCAGAAGGAAATCTTGTCAAACTACATTTTGGTGGATGCAAGTGTCAGTGAAAAAGGTAATAGCTTTAATAATAAAGGTAATAGCTGTAATAGCAGCCCATAAAGCATGGGACTTGATGCTTATGATGATTAAACAAATTAACAAAGCTCAGAATTCATTCAGCTCACACAATACAAAGATATTTGTAAATCTTCACCTCTCTGGAATTTTTCTAGCAGTGGCACACAGAATATTACAAAGCTACTAAAATAGACCAGCGACTGGAGAGAGAACAAGCAAATGGCTTATTAAATGCCACGCAACAAGGATTTCTTGCTGGTCAATTACGATGGATTCGGGTTAATGGCACAGACCAATCCAGTTGCCTTGGTAAGGTGACCTCATTTGTTCAACAGAGCTGTTGAAGTCAAGGTCAGGCATCCAGTGAAAAAGAACACGGGTGACATTTCGGGTTGGGGGATTGTTTTCTGGAAGGCAGTTTACAATAAACAGCATTAGTTTGTCCTGGTGAATAACTGAATACATGCTCCCACTGTTATGGGTTAGTGAAGATGACAGCTGGGAGTGGATAGGTGGCAGGGAGAATATCAAAACAAAAATAAACAGAAGTTACGTGTCTAGGCAGTATTAGTAAGACCGACGTGGGAATACTGGCTTTGCGTCCACACCTATAGGATTAATGTTAACTATGTGAAAACTAGAATATCTGAGAGACAAATAATATAAGTTTTAGAAGGATAACTGTGTCTTCTCCCTAAAGTGAGAGTCCTAACAGAAGACAGGGAACCATGCTCTCTCTTCCTCTTGTTCTTTATATAAATTGATCTTGGATTCCTTTAGATGTGGTGATACAGCTTCAGTGGAAGACAGGTTTGTTCCCATTCCTTTAATCTGGAGGTAAGGGCATTCTCCTGGGAGTGGGAGACGTGAGACTGAATATGCATGAGGCTGCAGAGAATAGCCCAAATCCCTCATTTCCTGGGTTAGGTCTCTAACTACCAGATTAGTCAGTAAATGGTGACCGCAGGCTACTCTTCCTTTAACACATTTTAAATAAGTTAGCTCTGGTCAGTTCTTTGGAGGAAAGAACGTCAGTGCCTACCTCCAAGAACAAGTTCCGAGCAGTGAATCTCAAGTGAATATAAGCGTATTTCTTCAGATTTTAGTAAAGTGCCTGAGGAACGGGACTGCAGCTGTGTCACTGCCCTGTTGCCTGTTGGCTGCATCAGTCACTGCTCCGTGACTGAGACGCTGAAGGCCGGGCTGGGATGCACAGCCTGGAGCCTGCACGTGTTTCCAGCTTCAGGACCCAACGCCTTCGGGCGCTCGCTCGGAATCACCTTGTCACTTAAAGAACCTGCTGACATGACAGCATCTTGTCCACTTTCAGAAGGGCCAGGACTCTCTTTTTTCACACTTCTTTGAAAAACTGACCTTCAGCGTGATTTGAAAGGAAAGAAGAAAGGAGGCAACAAGAAAGATTAGCAGTTTACTACTGGTAACTGCTGGATGCTTGTCCCCTTCCTTTTAAGCACATCTTTGAATTTTCTGACCTGGAACTGCTGATTTTTCAATGTGTCCCTATATATCATTATTCCACTATTAATGTGTAGGTGCTCCACCACACACATTGCTATAACTTGATCAAAACAGGCATGATTAAAGAATTTCTGGAAGCTGATGCTATATAAACACATTGTACAATGAAGGTGAAATTTGAGTAGTGCAGCTTATTAATAATAGGAATATTTTACCTATGGAATGTGCATTCTGGTGTTGCTTGGACTAAATAGAATCTTTCTGAAAGTTATATTGCATCTCAAATATAAGTTATGGGATTGATGGAGTGGTTAATTGAGTGAAATTCACTGGCTGGAATCACACAAGAGGTCACTCCGGCCGATAATCATAATTTTTTCCTGTAAACTAGAAATTGTGAAATGCAACAATCCATTGCAACAACACAGGACTCTTCAGAATAAAGGGAGAGCTTATCTTCCTGAACAATGCCTCTCAAATGTTATAACGTGTTGTAAAGAGGATTATTTTAATTAATTGGTACAATTTCCTACATTTATTATATATACTGGAATATCGTTAGTTGCACCTGATTTAAATGTCCAATTTTCATTCTTAATCCTATGTCTGCAATTGCATAGAAAGTAATTAAAAAAAAAATACACATGGGAGTATCTATCTGTTCCAAGGAAGTAACCACACGTGGTATGGGAGAAGTAGTTGTGTATCCTGCACTGAGCTGCCAAGAGAGGAGGAGTGGCATGATACAGAATTTTGTCACACTGGAATTACCATCTTTGGTAATTCAGTAAATGTGGTTTATGCTTGACATTGCAACAAGGGAATGTGTGTCACCTCCTAAATATTGCCAGAAGCTGTGTGTAATTTGTCAAACAAAAAGAAAAGTGTTGAAATTGTACTAGTATTTTCAGGTAGTTTCCAGTCTCTTTAGCCTTTTTTTTTCCTCTTCCCTTCTATAGGCAGCCCATCCACCTTGTAAGAATTATGGCCTGTCTTTCAAATGGCTCAAATGGAAGCACCGAGCAGGTGGAAAGCCACTTGCTATATGCTTGGACATCTCTGAACAATTCAAAGCCATCAACAAGTGAGCGGTTCTGGAAGAAGAAGAGGAGAAAAAAAGATGGAAAGTCTTTGTAGGTAATACCTGCTCAGTGGAAAGTAAAGAAGATGTGAAGACTTTTATAGGCACGAAGCACTGTTGTACTTTAGAGGAATTGCTGTCTGCAAATGAGCATGTTCAGTACACACAGCCATCCCTACTGGAACCCCATCCCCATGCAAAACTCATCAGAACACCACCTGTCTGCCAGGGAAACTCTGAACTTAGACACTTAACCTCCTTTTCCCCTATAGCTGACAACAAATGCTTCAAAGGAATGCTGAAGAATATAGCTGTCCACCAATTGTCAAGTGGACTAGGACCATCTGTAAGCAAATGATGAGTCTTTGCTCATCTGGCTGATCAAGAGAAGAATTCACTGGTCCCTGAAAGAGCTTTTGTGTTTAAATTGTCCAGCTCACAGGAAACAACACCTTGTGGGTGTTAAAATTGGGTGTCACTGTGGAAGACGTGGTGGGATGCACTGTTTCCACAGTAGTTACTGTGG
This sequence comes from Atrichornis clamosus, assembly GCA_013400975.1. Taxonomy (NCBI): domain Eukaryota; kingdom Metazoa; phylum Chordata; class Aves; order Passeriformes; family Menuridae; genus Atrichornis; species Atrichornis clamosus. The sequence goes on from WBMZ01004202.1 coordinate 4,574, forward strand.
TAAGTGTGTTTATGTGACAATCCCAAACCACTAATACAAATGTTAAACTAAATACAAAAATATCAGGGCAATTCTTACTCTGTGAATCAGGACTCAGGTCTCTTACCTTCTTCTGGCCCACCCAATTATTGGAGTCATACTTGTTTCTCACACCCCTTTTAAATTCCAGTTCCCAAATACTGAAATGTGTATTTGCATTACTGTTGTAACATAAATGGAAGATACAGTTGTTACCTAGTCCTTAGTTTGGTTTTGCAAACTCCTCACTGCTACTGAGTGTAATTGCAAGCTACTGCAGTGTTAATTCTCTCAGCCATTTTAATGACTCTGACACCACAGAGGATGAACCGTTTCACTTGTGTTCCTGTTGTAATTACTGAGAGGTTGCAGCCATTACATTAAAGAAAAACTATTTGCTTTATGTAGTTATCTGTATATAGAGAGAGCAACAGAGATTGCTTTTGTAGAGTGGGAGAAAAAGACTACAAGGTGATTATGATGAAAACCATGGAGGTCAGGGAGTGTTCTGGATGGTAACAATGAGTTCACTGACAAACCAAGCTAAGGATAAAACCAACATTTATTTCTGATGTCAAAAGTGTTTTTTTCTCAGCTCTGCATGAAGTGGTGTTGGTGTGGATGAGATACACTCTGCACAAGGCTGAGACTGACTGCAGGTAAACGGCACCACACACACACAGTTCTGTATCTAGTCTGGGTGAAAGGCCACTTAAATTGTTTTAGCCATAGTAAGTAGCAGAATAATATATCTGGAACAATACATAGAGAATGAAAAAATGAAACTAGCAAGGTGTAAAGGATGCAGTAGCTATTTTGCATATTACTGAAATTACTTCAGTCAGTCCAAGGTTTAAGTCTGCCTCAAAAACAATGTTAAGTTCGCAGTGAGGGTGTGAACTGGTACAGACAAATCATCTACTGGGAGGTGCATGTAAAAATGCAAGGAATGGTTGGGGAAACAATGATGAGAACAAAAACAAAACAAAACAAAGTAAAACCAGAAGTGTCCAATGTATAAAAACAGGGCATGCAGTTTGTGACAGTTTACCTTCTGGGTGATAACACTTCTACCCCTACATGAAATGCCAGTGCAAACTTCATCAACATTTTTTGTTCCTTTTAAATGAGACCACTCTGGAGACGGAGGGAGGAATTAGAGGGGGGAAAAGTGCAACTTGTTACCTAAAAATACTTTCATTGATCAGTGAATCTTTTAACTTTCTTAGGTTCACTTGCCATTTAAAACATAATAGAACAGTATTTTTTCTTTTTCTTACTGCATAAGAACTATCTAGAGAATGAGAAATATTAAATAATAAACTAGCATAAAATTTTAGGATTACAATAACTTTTTCTTTCTAACAGGTCACATAAATTCTTTGTTATGACACAGAATTTTTAATAAAATAATGAAATACTAGAAATGGTCTATAAGTAAGCTATTAGTTAATTTTATTTTTGCTCTGTTCAAGCTTAATTTTGCCCCATCTTTCATGATCAATTTTTTTGTTCTGTGCCTTCTTATACCCTCTCTTCTTTTCATGCAATGTATTTCCTTGAAAAGAAGTTCCATACAAGCCCACAGAAGTATCCACTTGCTTAATTTATCTTCTGACAAAATCCAACAACTCCATTCAGGATCAGGGCCCTTTTTTTGCTACTGACTAAAGAGGATGACACAGTCCTTTCTCTGTGAAGGTCGTGGTTTAAGTGCCCGATTTCCTGAATACTGTGTGAAAGAAGGATGATGAACTTAGCTGTTATCAGCTACTTTGTGTGAGGAAAGGCGCAAGATAAAGAGGAACTTTTCATGCCTGATCTCCTTTCATTATCTGTTGTGTTAAACTGCACTGAGCAGTCCCCGAGAAGCCCAATATTTAATGCTTTGGCTATAACAGTGCTGGGCAATAGATTTATAAAGTGATTTGGTAGACACAGTTTACTTGCTGTAAATATGTATAATGCAAGGAAACATGACCATTTATCACTTCTTACCAGTATGAACTCCTGCAGTGCCAAAAGAAATTAAGGCAGCAATAGGAGAATAGGAAGATTGTGCAGGAAATATGGTTTTGGAGATGTATAATCTACAATGTCTCTTTTAAGGTTACAAAAATATCAGCAATCACTAATTAAATGCCTGGATGCCAAAACACGGGCTTTTAAACCGTAGATAAATAGAGAAGAATAAACCAAAATGTAATAATTGAAAGGTTTACTATGTCTAGATGTTTTATAAACTTAAATTTAAAGTGCTGAAAAAGGATATCAACACAAGTAACCCAAAGAACAATGAGAATATTTACTCAATTAGATTAGTTTCATGGGTCTGTTGTTTTCTGTTGTTTTCTTATTTTAATATGTATATATCTCATTTTTTAAAATTATATTTGCCCTGTAAAATCTGCCAAATTAGTGATCTACAGTTTCTTTCTAGTTTTAATGTCACTTCACTGCTATTCTTCTGTATTTTCAAACAACTGTTTAGTTTTCTATGCTCATTAAAGACATAATTTCTTTGCACCCAAAGGAATTTGTAAAAGCTGGTTAACACACTACAACACCAGGACTTACTAAGCAAGTTATTTTATTCTTTCCATTCTCTTCCAAAGACATGTAGGTATACTCCAGTTATTTAAAATAATTGTCTTAGTCCTCTCACATTATTCAGTGTGAAATAGGAAAATGGCAGGACTTTCACACTGGTACACATTTGCAGAACTGACATTGTGAAACTGTATTTATATGTTCTCTGCATTCTCCTGTCCTATTAGTGTTAGAAAGGTGCAGGGGATCCTTTGTACTATTCATGTCATAAGCTATTTCCAGGCTAATTTCTGATTTCAGGAAAAAAATAAAAAGGTGTAAGCTGAGACTGTCAGATCCTCAGTGAGAGTGTATACATGGGACACGAAGGCACCTGAGAAAGAGAACTTAAAATTCTGTCACTATCTCCTGAGGAACATGAAACTTAGTTTACTCATAACAAGATTACCCTTTTTTAATTATCGTTATTGAAATAGTAAACTGAAATAGAAACTCTGAAATAGAATGTATTCAATATAAAAACATGTACAAAATAAAATTAAATATATAAAATCAAATACAGTTTTTACATTGCTAATAAGATTCTGGAACTGGAATTCACTCATCACTGAGTTCATCACACACAATTTATCACCAGAATGCTGCAGTCTCTCACGTCTGATGACCTCCTTCACTTAGAAAGAGTAAAAGCTGCCTTTCCCGTGTTCCAAATAAATATAACTCTAAATATAATTAAGAAAATGTGGCTGTTCTGTCAGAAGACACAATTCATACTAATTCATTAACGTGTTCATATTCAAACTCCAACACGTGTCTAACAACGGGCCATCCAAAACTCGGTGTCTGTCCGTGACGCCGATTGCTGCTCCTGGCGTAATTAAGCTTGCCTCTCGCAATTAATCACCTTGACTGCCAACAAATAGCGTATTTATCTTCATGAGGGTTCTGCAGGTGAGGCTTTCCTTTGCTCCGCGGAGTTTGGCTTCCAAAGGGACGCGGGTTCACCCCGCGGGGAGGGGGCCGCGGCAGCCCCAGCTCCAGGGGGCAGGGCTGGCCCCCGGCACAGCCGGCAGAAATCGGGAAGGGATGCGCGAAACGGGAGCACACCCATTTGGGCACAGCACCCTGGGCTTGCAGTGTAGCTCTGCACTTAGGAAACCCACGTCTAAGGCCCTAAGGCTACGATTTTGCGTTTTCAGCTTCCTCGTATATTTTAATGAAAGACAAACAGAATTATGGACAGTACAAATTATTTTTCTCAAGTGAGAAACAAAAGAGAGGATGCCAGACTAATTTATTTGCTTTTGTTTGCATCTCTTTTTCCATGATTATCTTAACAAATGAGTTTACTAGCAGGAATGTTTGGTAAAATAATGAAGCAAATATTGTTAAATATTGTGATTATTCATAGCAGAACCTATAAGTCATGTTTCTCCAATTGGAAAAGAGAAATGTGTTGTACAACCTACGTACCCATTCAAAAAGAGCTTGAATATTCAAAAAGCTCTGCTTATGAATGAATTACATAAAAAATTATGCATAGATATTATTCAGCAAACAGTTTGAACATATACATCAGAAAAACTAGTTTGTTTGGAAAACTTGCAAACACATAATGGAGCAAAGAAATTATTCATTATGAATTATTTGCACAGCATCTGTCTTACTTTCTCATGTTAATTGCCTCTGCTAAACCACATTTTCACCCCCTCCGTATGTAAATTTATATGATTTTGCATATTCTCTGAATATCCAGCAAATGCAAGTTTCATTACCTTACCGCTTACATTTTTTTGGTCTCTAATTGTAGTAGAGTTTATGTAATTTTAAATTTTGACCTACCAGCTTCCTGTAGATTACAGCCTCTTCCTCTGGATTCTGATTATTGCCTAAGAATAAAAAAACACATAAAAAAACTAAGCCCATGCATATTGACTGCATTTGTGAAAGATCTTGTCAGGTGTGTGTTAATTCCCACTGTATTTATAAAAGCTTGGGCTTGTTTTTAATCACAACACTTTTAATGTAATTATTATAAATCTATGACATGGCCCACAATCGATTGGAATTAACAGAGAAAATTTTACTGGCTTTTGAGAGCCCACAGTAGACCTTCCCCTACAGTAACTGGGTGATGCATTACTGTACCCTTCTGTGCTTCCTAAGAGGTATCACTCTTGTGTAGATTTACTCTTTCTATAGATACAAGCTTATATATCCGACAGTTTGACTTCTGCTAAAATTTTTTTTCACTGAACTTTGTGAAATTTTGATTCTTAGACCACTGACTTATGTTGTCTCTCTAAGATACACCCTGAGAAGAAAACGTGCACTTTGTATCCTGTCTTTTCTTTGCCACCAACAGAAATAAGTGTCTTGTCAAAAGCTGTGCTGGTCTTAGCAAATAAATGCAAGTTTAACCCCTCGGGCCTGTTAACAGAAATGACCCCCTGGCAAAATCTGTCCCCCTGGGTCACTGGGAATGGGCTGCCCAAGTAAAGCCTCAGCACCAGCTCTCCATTAGCAGCACACGCTTTGTCAGAGACCTGCAGAAAGCACTCCTGTGTACTTAGTGCTGTACTTAGAAGCCACTCTCTTTGAGAAGTACAAAGATACACTTTTCTAATGGCATAAAACCTTCTATTTAGGATTCCATCTTCAATGTACGACAAAACACATAACTCCTGAAATTATTCTTTGTTTCTGTTTTATACTGAGGTTCCAAAACCCTGCGTTAACATGAGTAGAACAAAATCTAGTTGTTCATTTATTCTGTGGGCAGAAACCTAGCTGAATGCCGACAGGGTTTCAGCCATTAGTGCCTTGCCAAGGCACAGGAGGCAGATGTGACTGCCTGCACAGCTCTACTGAACGCTCAGGTTTTGTAGCATCCTAATGGATCACAACAGGGGAAAAGAAACCAGGACGTGGCGTTATGATACAGTATTTTTGTGACAATATGAAATTTCTTTGACTTATGCTCTACAGGTATTTGTGGGTCATAACAGAATTCCTGTCATGAGAAGTTCCCAGTGCACCACAGACACCTCAGAACTATTTTTTGCTGCTGAGCCATCCACCCTTCTGTTCCATAATGCACCAAGCCTGGCTGTCAGAGGACTTCTGAAATGAGCAGCACCAATAAAATTTTGGGCCTAATCTTCAGCAACTCATTATTTTGTATTATACCTTTAGGCTACTAAACACATCTATAGGTTTCTCCCCAGTACATGATATGTTGTCCTGTATGCTTTAGCAGTTCAGTGAGCTGAGCTGATTCAAATGAGCCTTGAAATGTTAAATACAACTTGTAGTATCAAAGATTCTCATATCAAATAATTTTCTTCCTGTGGATCCTAGGGAGATTAAGGACTCGTGCAGTGACTGAAATGTCCACTACTTACATCAAATAACTCAGCAGTGGCTATATCATTATCTGTTCATTGAAAGAATGGCTGGAAAATACAACTGCAGCACTTCTGACTTTTTGTGTAAATCAAGGATAAGAAGTATAGTATCAGGTCCATATGGCAACGAGCGAATGTTAAATGTTGAGCAAGTGTCACAGTGTGACCCAAGCCTTCATGTACAACCTTGAGGTGATGTTTGCTTTGTAACTGGTGTCGAAATTAATATTTGGGTGAAACAGCAAAATAAATGCAGTATGGCTGCACTTCAGATTTTCCTTCTGTCTGCTTACCTCAAAGCCCAGAGAAAGAAGTTGTCTCTTTTTTATTGTTTTTCTGGTTTTGCTTTCATATCTTGCAGCAGTGTCTGATTACAGCTTGCTTACCTCCCTTTACTTCTGAGCTGAATTAAGAATAAGTATGGCTTGAATTGTCCAAACTGGCATCACCCAAACCACTCCTGTGTGTTCAGAATGGAAGAAGGGAGCTGTCAAGACATTTGCTGCTTCTTTCCGACCCTTTGCTTTGCAGATGCATAAGAGATACTTAGAGAAGGGGTCCTCTTTCTCCTTGGCATCTTGGACTGGCGGGACACCCGGGCTGAGCCCGAGCTGGGACTACTGCCCTAATTCGGGCACGTTCTTACCGACACACATCTTTGTACTATGATTCACTGAATTATCATATCCTAAAGCAGGAGTAAGATTTCAGTGCGCGCACTTCATGATTGTCTTATAAAACCCAAGTATTTTGGAAGGTAATTAGTAAGTAACTCAGTGTGAAAGCAGGGAGGTGGCGTTTTTCAGGACTGGCATTCTAACTGTAAATGCAGTCACACGTAGAATCAAATGTTTCTGAAGATGCTTGAAAAACTCTGAGAATGACAATAGAATATAAGTGGGCAGACCTCAGTGTTGCCAACCATTAAAATAATTATATTAGCATATAGAAAATAACCCTTTCTAAATAACATTTATTCCAGGATCCTAGTTCCAGGAGAAACTGTGGAGTCTTGGTACCACTGTGGAACAACTGTTAACTGCATAATGACAGACACAGTGCACAGAAATGAGTAGGGAGTACTTTAATGGAAAGCATATTGTCATTTTCCTTGCATTGAAAGTCAAAAGCAATTAAAACATAATTTAATTAGAGAATATCTTATCAGCTGTAAAAAGTAAAATTGATTGATATGCAGTGTAGGGAGAACTTGGCTGCTGCTATTTGTAAAGTGATGCTGAGGCTGACAAATTAGTCACTTGGTTTTTTTATTAGATAATTTCATGTATTTTTATATTTTCTTTCACCACTGAAAGCATTTAATTAGCTAATGTTTGATTGCTCATTGTTTGGAAATGGAAAATGTTACAACTGCATTGTGATTTGAAGAGTTGTTGGCCTTGAGATTAAGCATCTTGCATGACTACATCCTGCTCCCTCATTACTAAAAATATTTGTCTGATAATAGGATTTTTCCTATGATTATTTTTGTCTGTGTTACTGTCCAATAAGATGTTTTAGTCTCCAACTTAAACATCACATGTCGCTGGAAACAGGTCAGCATAGCTCAGAGCAGCTACAAATCAGTGAGCAATCTCCTCACTTGGAAGAATCCCTATCACTTACCCAAGGGCTCAATTTGGCCATGCAAGGAAGAACCAATCAGGAGGGATGAACACTGACAAACCAGCAAACCTAGTTCTATTTTTAAAAAGCCACAAAACAAAAGGATAGCAAATTTAATTTTTTTTTTTTTTTATCCCTCCTACATTCATTAAACCAGAAATTTTTCTCCATCATTACTTCAGTAAAAAGTTGCAAGGTGGCTTGAGTTAATAAATACAAACAAAATATCCAGGTATCTATTATTTTCTTTTAATTTTATTCTTTAGAAGTGGAAGAGTTGATGACATGATTTCATCCTTTTTTGGCTATTTCTAATATTTCTGTTCTGCTGAGAGAATATCAGCATATGGAGAATGTCCATATGGATTCCAAATTAATACATTACTTCCCTGAGAATGAGCACTTCTACAAGGAAATCCTAGGACACTTTCAAAGGAATGGTAAATAAATACATAATAAATAATTTAAATTGAAATGGTCTGCAACACTTGACTAAAATCAGATACCAGCGCTTTAGGGGTAGGACACATGAACTTTCTTTATAATGCCTCTGTCCATAGAACTTCTACAGCCTTTGTAGAGATTAACTGGGTAAAGAAAGAGAGACTCATCTTTTGCTTGACTAAAATAATATCTTCAAGGTTGTCTGCTTTGGGGGTCTTTTTAACGGTTTCAAGTCTTTTTTCTACTGATACAAGTCCATTCTTCTTGGGTCTATCAAAATCTTTTTGGAGTGTGGCAGTTGTGGTTTTCCTTGTCAGGAAAATCTCTATAAAGGCATTTATTTCTATGAAGACCAGTTATCTATGTGGGCTAACTTCTTTCAGAGTGGAGACCCATAACATCTCTGTACTTCACATCTGAATTTATTAAAAATATTCAAAAGCAGTGGGTTTGCCAAAAAGGTGTGATCACCTCTAAATAAATAACAACATCTCAAAAGTGATGGCAGGCTTGAGAAATGTTCAGCAATCCCCTCCAATTAATTTTACAAGATGCTTAAAGCTCACATGTTCATCTGTGAAGATAAAACCTTCCCCCGTCTGTGCACGAAGGTGCTGTTGTTTCCTTATTGCTGCTGAAAATACCACACAACTGTTGAATGAGGGTGTAAAGAACTTAGCAGATGCATCAGTTTATGGAATTAATTCCATGCTTTCAGTGTATTTCACACAAGCAGGGCTGGGTTGTGTCACTGCATCCACAAAGAGCCTCCTCAGAGGTGCTCACACCAGAGGGCTCAGGTATCTAGAGGAACACAAACTGTGCTGTGAGGAGGAGAATAAGGCTCCCAGTTTAAAAGATCCAGCTGTATTTTTGAGTCTTCATTACCTTCACGGGGAGTAAAGAGGAGCTCTAAGCCAGCCAGCAAGATAAAAGCCTCCTCTCTTCACTTACAAGGAGATCTACAAGAGGAATATCTGCTCTTCACTTTATTATTTTGTGGGGTTTTTACAGGGGAGATAAGGAATACCTTAAGGAACGTGTTACAGGATTCAAGTTTAGAGAAATGGTTGAAAATAATTTTATATATTGATGATCAAAAATAGGGTTTTTTAGCCTAAAATTTCCCCTGGGGAAAAAAAAAAAGAATGTGTGATGTAAAGACATTTCTTTTAAATATATATTAAGTTACAGTAGACTACAGACAAAAAAATAAATTCTGGGAATGCAAATCTCTAACAGCCTGGAGGAGATGGCTGTTTTAAACACAACAGAGTGTTTTCAATGAGCCAGTGTACATCTGGGAGGTTGAAGAATGCTGGCAATGTCCACCTTGGTAGCAAGAGCCAAACCGTCCAAACGTATGTTTTCCCAAATCTCCCTTTCCTGTTTAAAAATCCTTCTCTAATCATCTGATGCTAGCAGGAACATGTCAGATGTTGTTATGAATTACATAGAATTAAAAAAAAGATTGGGAGGAAGGCTCTGCATGGTGACAGAATGTGTTTTGAGTGTTTCTTTTGAAAATTGCAGAGCCATTGGGTTTTTACTAATGTGATCCGTTTCTTTAAAAATGGTTAATACTTCCTAAGAAACCCTGAAAATAAGAAACTAGGGCAGGCAGTAATATATTTTGATGCATATTTCACTCAGAAGGATCCCAAGGCCCATCACAAACACTACTGATCATGCACTGCTGTAGACTCAAGGATAATCACTGCTACTAAAAGGAACTTAGTCCCACATTCCCAATGACAGGTTTCTAATAGAGTAAAAGAAATCCTCAAAAGTTCTTTTAGGTGATGGCAGACCTGACAAAAATGGTAATGGATTTTTGGCCAAGAAACTCAATATAAAGGCAAATAGAGAAGAGCGGTGTTAGTCAAACATAAGTTATTGGACTCAGTACAGAGTAAATGGATGAAATGACATGATATGCTAGAGAGAAGGTCAGGTTACACAACGTAATGATCCCCTCTGGCCCTCAAGCAGGTGATTCTGTGAAACCCTACTCCTTCTGGAAGTCTCTAATTCCTGTACTATTATTGATTTATTTGTGAGGGACCATCCAGAGCAATGATACCTGTGCGTGGTTGCTGACAGCATTTGTCCATGAATTATGTCAGTAAAAATGTGTTTAAATGGAATTATGACTTGCGTGTTTTTAATTTCATGGTGAGGTCAAGGCTCAAGGAGGAGGACTGGCATATTAATTTCCTAATGGGAATGCACAAAGTGCATTTTTTTTCTTCACTGTTTCCCAGCAGTGGTATTACCAGTGCAGCCTCTCTGTAGCAACAGAGATGGAACAAAAAAGTCCTGGGTGCTGAAACTGTAACATCAAAAAAGAAAGCGGAGTTTTTCAGAGACGTGCACCGTGAACTGGCACTGTGCTGGATGTTACTTCACATCATAGCTCTCACTGAGGATGGACTGGTGAAGTCACTGGGAATTTTGTTGATTCATAGATCCTCTCCATACAGTTCAAACAAACTTTTACAAAGAAATCAAACAGAGCTCAAGTTCAGAGTTCACTTGTTTCTGATTCTGAGTCCTAACTCTGTGAAATGGACATTTATTGTGTACTTCATAAAATGATGCACTTGGCTTTTTGCTTTCAAGCAACATTAGGAAAATAAGAAAACTAGTAAATTACAATATAAATATCCTGGAGACATAACTATAAAGTATTACAGCCTAGCAGAGCCTACTGTTCCATGTATATGCATTTTATTTTATATGTACATGTATAAAACTGGTGTCTAAAGAAATCTGTATCATACAAACTTGTAATATCAAATATTAATTTTGGATACTAACAAAACGCAACTAAAAATCCATCTGAATATACAGAAGGGAAAATCTTGCATTTATATTATATATATCCTTCTGCTCTTACAAATACTTTAGGTGCTGAGTTTTAACAGCTCTTCCTCATTATCCAATTTTCAAAATAAAATTCTGAAAGACACCTGAAGCTGTTCACCAGTATACAATAATTATTTGTATGACATTTCCTACTTTTCTTTTTCTATAATTAAACACAGCATAATGATATATGGGGGAAAAACTCCTGCAAATATATACCAGAAAACATACCAGTCCCTTACTAAAATAAAATCAGGAAAACTGTTTTTGCCATCTAAATACTTATTATCTCCTATAACAAATTTCCATGTTCAATAGTATTAATATAATCATTTGAGATGAAAATATTACTTTAGCAGACAATCTGTCCAATAACATTTGCAAGCATCCCATGAAGTGCATTTTGGTTAAAAGAAAATGTTTGCTATGTGTTTTACTGCTATTCTATCAATTTGTGATTTGTTGATCTTAAAAAGGTATTTGTTTTGCTTAGTCCTTGTCTATTTGCTATTCATTAGTTAAAACAAATAACAAATCTGAGTCATGTGATACTGTCAGAGCTGGCTTACAGGATAAGTAAAATTACAGAAATGACCACTGAGGCATGAATTGTAAATAACTATCAAACATAAATACACGATTAGTGTATGAATATAGGTTACATTTGTGTCAAATTGCACCAAAAGACTCACACAAAAGACTCAGTGAAATAAAAACTAGGAATTTTAGAAGTTTACCAATATGTTACTCCAACAAAAAGTACAATTTTAAAAATAGTTATTTTCTGTTGGCCTATTCTAAATGTTGTCACGTTGCAGTAAAATAATTCACTGAAATATGCTAAGATTTGGTAAATGGACTAAACAGTGTTTCCAAATGACCGGTCAATACCCTGTCATTCTCTTTACTTGGCATTTCCAAAGGATTGCTCAGATATTTTATTCATGTGTTGAAAGTTGGAAGTGGTAACCATTTGACTGGATAAAATCCTACAGACTAAGACCCATGCAGAATAAGCATTTACACGTTTAGTTTCATAGTTTAATATGTCTTTATAATTATACTAGCAATGAAAATAGGCGAGGTAAGGCTTGTTTCTGAAATAGTAGCTTCAGTTACACCAGCAGACATTCATATAAAAAGCTGAGGAGTGTGTCAAAGGTTTTACAGAAGGCCAGATAAATGTCATTTGTAAACCTTTCCTTGTTCACTATGCAGTCACTCTACCATGGAAGCCCATGACAATTCTTCTGGACTCTATTAAGGGATAACTAATTTTCATTTCTGAGATCTTACTATACATTTCTGCCTCTCAGAGATAATCCCTGTAGGCAGACGAAAGGACAGGAACAGCACAGCAACCCTGGGGGAGAAGTAGGATGAAGAACCCGACCTGCACTGAAGCCAGTGCCCAGTCAGGCCCTGTCCTGCTCTCTCGTGCCCGTGTGCGCAGCTCGGGGTGCTCACACACCACCTCTGAGTTCTGCCCTCTGCAGGTTTCTGCGTCTGCTGGAGGTTTCTAAGGCAAGAATCTCAGTCCTGCTTTGGATTTCTGCTTCCTTCCACCACCACAGCTGCGGCTGCAACGCTTGGTGGCTGGAACATCTGAAAGCACGAGAGGATAAAGAGGGAAGGGCAAAAATGAAAAGCCTGTCTGATACCCTGGGCCATCCTTCGTCAAGGGACTGCTGGCACACGGTGACCCTCGGTGGTCCCTGTGTGCTATTTCTTGTTGAAGGCTAGCACCAGGAGGATTGTCATAGCAAATCTTTCTGGGAATCTTTCTGCCTCCACCAAGGCAGTAGATACTTCACTGAATTTCATATTAATAAGCTATGATGTTAAATAAAGTACTGAAAATCTTAATCAAAGTTATGACTATCAACAAGGAGCAAAGTAGCTAATAGATTAGCTGCTGAAGAAAAGTTTTCTATGATTAATTATATTATAGTGCACTAATTTAGTTTCCTCGATCTGTAACTTCAAATATCTATACTAATTAGTTGCCAACCTACAATATAATAAATAATGAAATAAAGATGTTTTAAATATCCCTTTCTATTACATGCACAATTCGCAGCATTTTAACAGACAAGATGAATTCTGATTTTTTTTAAAGGATATATGAATGCCAAATAATCACTTTCTCACAGGAATAATGTTCTTTTACTAAATCCACAGGAATTTTGAAATAAAACAAAATACCCAGTAGATGAAGGCTGGCATGGGTTAAGCTTATAGCAAACACAGAGACATCACACCTTTCTCCATCACATTTTCACCTGCTCACGTGATGCACACTTCAGCTTTGATGTAAAACTCCTTTGGGTCTTCTTGGTGTAAAGCTGTTGGTGCTTGCAGCAAAATTTGCAGAGCAAGTGGTGAACAGAGAATGTTTTCATTCGGTTGTTAAACCAGAGAAATATCCACAGCATTTTTCACAGTTCATGAAAGGGACCATCAATTTCTGTTAGCTTTGTTCTATTTGGGAACAAGTTATACAAGCTTATTTTCTTCTCTGAATTTGGTTGGGGGGGGAAAAAAAGGCTTTTTTCTGAATTTGTTTTAGTAAACTGGGCTCTCAGAGTCCAAATTTAGACTGAAGAAACTTGCAATCATCCCCATATAAGCTGAAGAAACTCTTAAGGAGCCCTAGACAGACCGAGGCAGTATTATTTATTTTCCTGAAAGCAGTGATGACAGTCAAAGTATGAGCAGTGTGGCTTGTTTTGTGTATCAGCCTTGCATGTTTTCCTGTCAGCTCTGCAGTTTGTCATCCACAGCTTTGCCTCCCAATTGCATGAACTTTGAGGACAGCAAGCTAAAATGAAAGACTCACTGCCTCCTACAGAGAAGAAACAAGGCCACCAAGGAATAGCAGAATATCTGTTTATGCCACTTTATGTAGCCTAAATTGTGGAAAAATATTTCTTTATTAGTAGAAAACATAATACAATTCTTTTAATGGTAGCATAATTCGTTGTTACTGTTTGAAGTGAATCTGTGAGTAATCCAGCTCGTGTAACAGATGAAATCATAAAAGAAAATACTAAATGCAAAATTTGACATACAAAAGTAAAGAATGAGCTGGAACAGCTGCAATAGCTTATTACAAATACTTGTCAGAATTGTTCAGCTCGAGCAGTGTTTGCCAGCTGGAGTGCAGTTGTTCCGAGAGGGAGGTGAGACATCCCTCCTCTCTACGTGCAGAAACAACGCAGCTAAGTGAGCATAAAGGCACAAAAATGCCTTGGTGTTTTGCTGCAGTATTTTACTGCTGGAATGATTCTCAGAGACAGAAGCCTCCCTTAGACCACCTCAGGCAGCTCTGCCAGAGCAGTGCCTGGCCAGGCTGGAGCACACCGATGAAGTTTAGGCTTCTATCATGGCATCTTTCTCCAAACTTCATCGGTTGTTGGGGTGGTTTCCCGTCCTACAGCTACAGTGTGGTCAGTGGTACTGCTTGGGTACAACCTGCAGGATTTTCTCCTTGTTGTGCCAGGGGTTGAATGGCTGGGAATTGTACGTGTCCTGAGCAGCTGCACTTGTGACAAGAAAGGACCCATTACACCCCGTGTACAACTTATCTTGTCAGGTTATCACGGACAACATTAGTTTGCAAGGTGATAAAGATTAGCATTGTGTGAATTAGAAAAGAAAGTACAAACATCCACCAGTATTTAAAATAAGTGCAAGAGGGTTTTTTCATTAATTAAACCTGGCAAACACTGAGTTTATTAGACTGAAGTTATACAGCACATTGGTAATTATGTTAAAATCATTTAAAATATGCTGAAAACACAGCATGAGACTAAGTTCACGCAGTGGCCAAGCAGCACTAATCAAACTGTTTTATTTGAGGTCTGATCTAAAGCCCATGAGAGCCTGGCTATTTCATTCAGTGGGCACGGACTTCAGCCCTTGGTGAAACTGAGCACTTGATCCTTGTATAATTCAATTACTTATGTTACTTGCAGAATATATTATTTCTTAGATAATTCTTTACATGTAACCACCAATAGGTAAAACATTCAAAAACCTCAGACCACTTGTTTGTTTCCTTCTCAGTTCTTTCAAATCCTGTTTATTACTGCCACCACTAGCATTCTCCCTTGCAGGGTTCACACACATTCCTGAGATCCCCCAAGCATTCTCTTCTCTAGGCTGAACAGTCCCAGCTCTGTCAGCCTTTTCTCCTACGTGAGATAATTCAATCCCTTCATCACCCTCGTGGGCCTTTGCTGGACTCTCCCCAGTCCCTGCAGTCCTCGTTTGTACTGGGGAGCCCAGAACCGGACACAGCACTCCAGATACTGAAAGGATAACCTTTATTCACAATAGTACATAAACTAAAGCAAAATGTAAATGAATTTTGAAAACTTATAGTTAAAAAAAAATTAAGAAAAGTGGAATCAGAAGTTTCCACATACAGACATGAAGGGAATGAGATTTCAGGTGCATAACTGAAATAGATGAATACAGAGAACTTTTTGCATGCTAAATAATAAAATAGTAGACATGTCTGTGATGGAGAGAATGAAACATGGCAAGCCATCCATTAATAAGTATCTATTTTCCTTGACAAATGCCTAATTATTCAGCAGAATAATTTAATGTTCTGTATTAAGCTAAGAGGCACACAAATTAAAATACCCACATCAATGGGCTCTGCTCAGTATTCCCTGCTCACTCCCACCAAAACATTCACAATCCTCAGCAGAGAATTTTCCTGAGATCAGCTAACAATGTTTTGTACCCTGCAAATGAGACTTTAAATCTCTAAAGTTGATTTTTCTAGCAAAACAAAAAACTCTTTCTCTCCTTCTTCTGCTAAGAATCCTCTCTGCCAATGTGCTGTACCCTCTTATATATGTCAAGATATAACTCAGTCAATTAAAGAATGAAAATATCATTGTTTAGGGGAAAGCAAAAAAAGGAAAAAAAATTAATCAAGTCTTTAATAAAAACACTCAAATAAAACCAGTGAGAAGTGCTTATGTGTCAAGAGAAATAGAAGGCTCAAGTTAGAGGCCCACGGAAACACCTGAAAAGCAGTTGGTCACAGCCATAAAACAACTAGTGAAAAACAGGCAAAGCAGAAAGCCCGTAAGGGAGGCAGTAAATCTCATGGACCAACAGGAACTGAAAGGAACCGCTGTGTAGAAAAGTGGCATTGCAGAACAGCTAAATGACAAGTCTGTAACAGTCTGCCCCAAAAAGTAATAGTCAGACCTTTTGCTTGATGCCAACAGGATGAAACAAGTAAAGGAAAGGGATGAACCAAGGTCAATGACAAAGTATTGGATGGTATTAATTTTCCAAAAGTAAAGACAAGGAGGATTTAGCCATACTAGAAGACACTGTACTGATTAACAGTAAATTGTAGCTTAGAAGTGAATAGCACTGAATAATTAATTTTAAAAGTAAGCAGCTGAACTGCTCACAAGGTATTTACTTTTCAATATCAGGGAGAAATGAAGGGGATAAAAATGTAGCTGTCTTAAAAAGACAAACAAAGTCTGCATCAATATCAGATAACTGACAAACAGAGCACTTGAAGGACATATATTCATCAAACACGAAAACAAGTGTGCTATGATAGGGTCAAACATCTTTAATCTCCAATTTACTGTATGACTTGAAGTATTAAGTTGGAATATGCAGAAATCACATTCCACATACTCTAACACATTAGATGCCAGTGGAATTAGCTATGAATTTGGCCTAGAAAAAAATGTGTGTTTAAAATTCCACAATATTTACATTTACATCCTAATCCTTGTCTTTTTTCTTTCACCTAATGTCAAGTTCTGCTTGACTACTCTAGAAACTGGGTCTTAATGATTATATGATTTTGACCATAGCTGAGGTTATTAGGCAATGCCATCCCTAACACGGGACAAGAAGGAAGGATTATTAGAAGCCACACTTGTCTCTTAAGCCTTTTTCTGCTTTTATCCAGTATTTTGAGTGTGTCTATAACAATGTTTTGATGTGTTTGTAGCTATCTAAACAATGCAGCAGCAACACCTTTCAGTTATGCACTTCCTTTTGTCGTGGGATCTGATAACATTTCACGTGCTTTGAGTACTCTGTCTGGAGCAGTGTGTGCAAAACTGCTTCCTGCCTAGAGGCTGGATCCAGGCAAGTACTTCCACCTGATCTGTCAGGATATCACCAGACAGGAGGGTGGAGGTTACACCCGGGCCAGGCCTGGGTCTGAGCACGTTTAACTTGATGCTCAGCGTGCCTTTGGCCCAAGTCAGCCCCGTCACGCAGGGAGGGTGACAGCCCTGGGCAGAGCCTGCTCCCAGCCTCTCTGTTCTGGCTCTAAGGAAAGCTGTCTGTGTGCTTGGGAATGGTGCCATGACAGGCTCATCCCATTTCCTTTACACTACAGAACCCTATCCTCACGTAATTCATTTTTACCCAGTAACCACTGAACACAAAACACAATCAGGGCAGAGATATGAAAGCTGAAAGGAAGGGCTTCCTGTGCTAGAGTCCATGCTACTTCTTGTGCCCTTTCTCACCTGGGAAAAAAGACTTGAATTCCCTTCTGCATCATGGCTGAACTTCAGCTGGAGTGTGAAAGTAACATGAGTGAAAAGACCTTGAACTCAGGCTCTTTATTTCCTGGGAGGAAGCTCTGTTTTTTAGCAGATAAAGCAATGGTATTGTTGTAGTCATGATAAATTAAAGATACAAGCAAAGTTTGCAGAAAAAGTTACTATCTTTGGAGGGCTAACTGAGGCAGTGACACCGAAACCCCCAACTTTTTCAGGTCTGGAGTTTGTTGGTAGGCAGGGCACGCACTGGTACTGATACCATTGCCTACCAGGGGGCTATGGATTAATATGGAGGGCTGTCAGAGTATCCATCTAAGGCAGGGCTAGGAAGTGAGACAGATCAACCCCAAATCATCATTCCTTCCCCCCTTCCAAATGATTATACATCATCATCTCTAATCGCCTCCCGGCCAGTGATGAGCACGCATTAAGCCCACTCATGCAGACTGTGTTGAGTATGGTTACACATTACACTGCAAGGTTACATGAGATACATGGATTGATGCAGGCCAGAGCTCCACATCAAGGCACAAACATTCTTTTGGCAGCTGCAAAGATTTTTATTTTTATTTTTATTTTTTTTTACTTTTTAAATTTTTGAGGTAAGGTTCATTTAAAAATAATGACTTAACACCAAGGCATGCTATCCTAACAAGCCTGCGGAAACACAGCACTCTCCAGTCCATCAGAAGTGTAACAAGATACATTTTCACTTAGCTAAAATCTGTCCATCTGGGAGCTGGGAAGATGAGTCTGCAAAGAGGGAGGGCATGGCACTGCTCAGGTTTGCCCAGGAAAGCTCCGTGTGTGGAGAACACACCTGAGCTCACAGGCAGCTCAGCACCCATCACCGCTGCCTTCGGGGCAGTTTGCTCTCCTCACTCAGGTCCCAGTGAGTGCCCAGAGGTGCAGAACCACCCATCAGAAAGGAGGAGAGAGGCAAAAACAACTGATACAGGCTGCAAAGCTTTGCAAAACCTGAGCATGGATTTTCAGGAAAGCATTTTTTGATTAATATTGCTATAATTTTTATAAGTTCATTACTGAATTTAGCACTTAGATTCTATTTTTTGATATGAACAATAACTTATTTCTTAGCCAGTCTCTCTTGCAGCCAATAACTATTGTCTCTTTTGTAAACTGCAGCCCCTTGTTGCCAGTAATACGTGATTTGGGAGATGATTTAAATGACAAAATGCTAACTTGCAACAACAAAAGAAATGACACAATACAAACTAAGCTTTAATAACTAAAAAGATCTTTAATTAAAGTTGCTTTCCATTCAGGGGCTACAATTTTCTTTAACCGGCTACCCTATGAAAGTTATTACCTAAAGTTTTCATTTTCCCAGTACACAGCTGCAGAAAAGATTTTATTCTGGTGAATGAAGGGCTGTACAACAGCAAGGACAAAGCTCACTTAAACTAACAATGGAGCTGTGGCAAAAGTCATAACCTTCTGCTGTCTTAGGGGAAGCACACTTTCTGAATATAATCTCTCTGATTATGCCTAGTATGCAAAATGCAGTTTTATAGCTGCAGCTCAAATAGATTTCAGTATTGCCACTGAATACTAATCACTGATGCAAAAAACGTACAGCTCCCTCAAGGCATTTCAAAAATCTTGATTATTTAATCAGTGCTCTTGATTTATAAGGCGAGCTAGTTGATGACTACCAAAATGTGACACATTGGACACTATCCAGATGGAATGCCAGTTTTCATTTGAGGTTAAAGAGGTAAAACTCTACAAGAAAGGTTTTCCAGTACCCTGGACCAGAGCTAGAGTTATATCAGATGATAAATAAAACCTGGCAGTTTGGCTTGCACATAATATTAAAACAGAAACTTCACTGAACTGTCAGTTGTAAAATGAAGTAATCAACTTTCTTTCTGATTATTCTCCGTTTCCACTGTGGACTTTTTATTTATTTCATGTCTTCCATCTTAATGTCCTCTTACCTTTTTAAACAGCACTACTTTACATTTTTACAAATATGTAAGTGGGGAGTGCTGCCTTTTCATAAGTACTACTTTTCCAACCAGCTGGATGCAAAATTTGAACAGTTCAGTTTCTTTTCCCTGTAACCACAAATATATATACATATATGAATTTGAAAATATTTTTGTATCTACATGTCTATATGGAAACATCGGCTTAGGTATATATAATAATAATTGAAACTCATGCTTTAAAGTGCAATGGAATTGCCAAAATTTTTTAAGATACTGATGCATAAGTTACATTAAT
The DNA here is from genome assembly GCA_013400975.1 of Atrichornis clamosus. NCBI lineage: Eukaryota > Metazoa > Chordata > Aves > Passeriformes > Menuridae > Atrichornis > Atrichornis clamosus. The sequence continues at coordinate 24,306 of WBMZ01004202.1, forward strand.
TTCTGAACATGTTTACTTCTGAGTTGCTTGGGCTTTGACAGTTCCATGTCCACCTTTATTTATCAGCAATGATATTTTGTTAAAGAGTGTTTCCATAGGAAATTTTCAATGGTTTTGCTCTTAAGATTTCAAGGAACAGAATGACTTCAAATTGAGATAGCAAAGAATTAAATCCTTTTTTAGAGAACCTAATTCCAGGCCTGACTCCTAAAGTCAGCATCACTTTTGATGCTTATGTGGATAGAGAGGCCAAATATTTCAAACTCACCTTGAGGGCGTGGTCCTTGCTAGAAGCAGTGACCAGCACTTACTATTCAAAGCAAAAGCAGAACTACAGAGAATTATTTTGCCCGGTCAGTCCCTGCTCTGTGTTGGTGCTGCAGGTGGGCAGCGGAGCACCCGGCAGTGCCCAGCCCGTGCCAGCACAGCTGGGCTCCTTGCTGCACATCAGGGAGCCAGCCTGTGCTCTGCACCAGCCTGTGCTGCCTGTCCTGGCTCTTATTTCTATCTGAGCTATCAGTGATAAAGCCAATAGATGAACACAGATGACCACGCTGTGGCACGTGCCTGGCCTAGCAACGCGGCGGCGCTGGACGTGCACCGACCTACAGGGATAACCCTGCCAACCTTCGAGCACTCTGAAGGCTAAGAGCCAGCAGGAAAGGCTGACTTGGAGGTTAAAAGCATCCTCACATCCCACTGCAATCCTCTCAAGCCTTCTAAAACCCGAAATGATGAAAATTACAATCAAAACATGGGAATTTGGTGGAAAGTTTAACTATAAATAAGCACTTAAAGTATGAAAAGCCATGATACCGACACACTGCAAAGCTACTAATACTAATAAATCATTGTTTTCATTCCTCATTTTAAAAAGTTTGCTAGAGAATCCATCAGTCTGGGTTCCAATGGCACAACCAAAGGAAACACAGAGGAGCGTGTAGAGTTCCTGTCCCCACCATACCTCCCAGTGCAGACAGACGTGCATGGCAGCTCTGCCCACGTCAGCAGCCCCCTCTGCCAAACTGCTCCCCAGCTCTAACAGTGACACTGTCACCTCCACACAGGCCTCGCATCCAGGTTTTGGCAAAACTGCAGATTTGTATCCTGTTACAAAGCCAAAACATTTTAATAACTGCAAGAGTTCACTTATAAAATCTGTGTTGTTTGGGTTTGTGCCTTTTAAAATTCTTTCTCTGTACATGTAGGTTTTTATCATCTGAAGTTTTTGAAAGAATATCTCACTTGACTGGACTTGTGGGTAAGACAATCGTGGGGCACTTCAAATAGCCACATTATTCCATTTTCTGTCAGGAATCCAAAAAATCTGCTTGAAACACAGATGGCTATTTCCCTGTCATCATCCACCTCCTCAGCTGATCTCCTCACCATTTCAACCACATTCTCTGTGCCAATGTCCCTGAGTAGGGAAGCTTTTGCAGCGTCCTCTTTCAGGGAAGAGTTACAAGCTGCTGAGTGAGGGTGCTTTGACGGTGGATGAGACAGCCCTGCCGGGGGCTGCCTCAGGCTCGGGGTACTGCAAGCACGGTGTCATAACTGTATCCCAGGCCTTCTGCCATGAGCACAGCACGACAAAAATACCTTCCAGGGATTATGTCCCAGCATTCCAGTCTTGCATGGCAGCACCCACAGAGCAGGAAAAGCTCTGGAGCCAGAACTTGTCCATGCAGGTTAGCGGCTGAGCTGCAGGGGAGACTGCTGGGCAAATCATAACCCCAAAAGAGATGGGAATTTCTCTTTAAACAAAGCAAATGGCACCATTGCCCCCTCTGCCTTGTCCTTCCCCCACATCCCATGTAGCCTCACCACATGTTACCATGTCAAGGGATTGAAAAGCCACATTTTCACAAAAGGTTCCATAGTTTTTGAACCTAGAAAAGGAAGTCAAGAATATTCTTCTACTACCATGCCATTCTGTTTCTTCTATTTAAATTGGGGCAAAATTTCAATTCTCCTTTGCAGGAACTAGAAAAGCAGAGCTAAAGCCAGTTCTGCATGCATCTGAGCCATGAATGGAAAGTCCCTCTGCTACACCTCTGATGTAAAGGCACAAGGACATTGACTCCCACCACCTTCTCTACATCTTGGTACAGACATATGTTGGGTAATCACATATTTAGTCTTAACCCTTCCCTTTACATTCCTGTAAGGACCTCTCCACCTTCTCAAGCTATTTTTTTTTTTTAATAAAAAGAAACTAAAATAGTCTTGGCAAAACCTCTCATAAGAATTATTTACTGGATGGGGCTTGTCGTCAACAGAACATCACACAATAGAGACAAGAAAATTATCTGAATAATTCCGTGCACCTGCCACCAGCAGAAGGCTATAGATGCATTAGGTCAGGACAGAGAGAAAATGTATTTCAAGAAAATTTTGGACTACTATTTTTAGTGTGTGGGTGTGAGTGAAAGCAGAAAATGGCATTATTCTTAACTGTCACAAATCCAACAACAATGCTAAAATCTATGTTCAAAGAAGAACTTTTCTGTTTCTTTGCTGCACCTGAAACAAGAGATGTGGAGAACTTGCCTGTTTTTTCCAGCTGATCGTGCAACTACAGGAGCAAAGATCATACAGACTCTCTGTTCTTCAGAGTGTCTGGGTTTAAATGCTCAGCATTTCTGATTCTGACAAAGAACTTGTTACAGAACTAAAAAGCAGTATCCTGATAGTGCCTCACAAAATTCTGCTTCACAAAAATTACCAACAGTAACATTACTACAGATTAAAGTTGTACCTGAAAAGTTCTACACATGCAGTATTGCTAGTGCAAACAATAAAAAATTCCTGCTTTCAACAGTTACGTTGATTCCAGTCTGTATCCTACATATGTGTGGGTATCCTATGTGAATACAGGTAGTAGGAAAACAGACTACTCATTTCCAGAATTTATATATGCACCATATATAATTAAAATTAAAAGTAGCAATAAATTGACTTTATTAGTGGGAAACCTACAATTTTTTTTATGATTACAAAAGAGCAATAACATTTCAATCACTGGAAAATTTGAATGTTTCTGAAAATATACTGCAATATATGTATTAAAAGTAGGGAGAGATAATCTGTCTCCTTCCAGACAGATTATTCTGATTTTCAAGGACAGAGAACTGAGACTTTATTTCTTCAATTTACACACACACCTTTGTTGGAAATAATAACCCACTTAAAAGGCAAGAAGTTTCATAGCACTTAATTATGTGGCCTCTAACATTTCATGCTGATTGAATTCATATGATCTTATATATTTGGGCTTCAAAAGCCCTTTATTTTTTCTTAATTAGAAACATAGATTCAATGCAACTTGCCGAGAAAATAAATTAAATCCATATACATCAGCTCTGCGTAATAGCCCTGATTGAACAGGGCTGCTTAAATCTGTGGTTGGCACTGTTCATCAGTGAATTTGTTTACAAAGTGGAAAGAATGAGGTGCTGTCAAAGAATGAAAAATAAAAGCTAAATTTCTTGGGAAGGAGACATCCGTCTTTTTCTATTTGTAAATGCTGACGAGCAGGGTTTAAGGAGGGCTAATGTCATCCATTCATCTTAATTAAAGAGTTAATTGCTCGTGTATCCTGATTTGGTTAGCTGATCTTAGTAACATGAAGAGCGTTTGCTTCCATGTATTTTATTGACCACTATAGTGACATCATCAGTACGAGCCAGGATTTATTCATGCCTCAGCCTAAACTCGTAACTTTAATAGCCTCCTACATGATAAAACTTTCAAGAGGGACAGAGTTCTTTAGCATGGTACAGAATACCGAGAGGTCTGTTCAGACCCTGTTAAAATGTCTCAGTTCAGCTGTCATTGAAGTATTCCTTCAAAGTCTAGAGTCATGACGATAAGTAAAAAGTAATTTTAAAGACTAGTTCTTGGCAAATATATATATGTAAATAGCATAAACCATCTAAAAATCGCCTTTCAAATATAAGCAAGAGACTTATTACTATTCAGTTTTTCACATCTGTAGTCAGAGTCAAGTAAGCACTGACACATGAACAGACAGGTGAGGTTCACAGCATATTCCAGGAATTAAACACCAAATTGATTTAGTCATGTGTTTTACAACACAAAGAGAGGAAACTCAGATCTAAAGAAAGACCAGTTAACTAACTAGAAAGTCTGTGAGATTTTTCTCTACAATGTCTTTAACATTTACTGCAATTCCTGATGTTATTTCAAAAGATTCTTCACAGAATTAAATTAAATTTTACATAAGAGGAAAATGGAAAGTACTAGTGCTTTTTGATTGATCAGCTATGTGGTACTTAAAAATTAAATAAAAGAATCCGTTACAAAACATAATACATTGTGTTCGCTTATCCTGGTAGTGAGTCTTCAGAACTGATCTATTCAGGTTATGCTGCTTTCCTGGGATCAATTTCTGTTGCTAATAACACTCATAACTTACATGAAGGGTCAAACCAGCCTCTGAGAAGCACCACACACCAAATATAACCCATTGTATCACGGTCACACTTGCTGTGAGCACTTGCTTGGTTTGGGAACAGTCCCAGGGTAACGCCTGTGCACTCTCCTGAAATATCTAGAAGGCACTAAGGATGCTGTGAGAAGCTGCTACAGCTCATCTAGTTTTATGAACTTCACAGGGACTTTACTTTGAGGGTCTTTTCCTGCAGTTTAAGCTTTTCAGATGACTGGTTCAGAGACCAGTACTGGCTGCTGTGCTTTCTCTGACAGACAGATTTCTAATACTGATAGAGTCTCCATGTTTTCTCAAAAGTCTTTATGTAAAATATAATTAAAAATACTATCTAGTAACCTCTGTATTATAGGAACACAAAAAATACATTGTCTCTTCCATGGAAAGCAGCAGGCAAGTCCAGGACATAGAATTGGGTATGGTGCAGTGGACTCGTGTTAGCAGAACAAGGTAGCCAGCCCCAGAACCAGAGTGCCTGTGGCAGCCTGCTGCTGCCTCAAACCAGTCAGCCCATGGACACAGGACCATGCTTCAGCTGCTGCTCTCCTCCTGGGTCTTCAGCACGGGGCCATGTGGCTCAGGAGCTCTCCTCCAGCCAGCCCATGCACTCGACAATTACCCAGGAATGTGCCCTGGAAAAAGGGAGCAGCACTGTGAAGCAGCAGATTTGTTGGCTGTCACCAACTCTACAACTGCCTGGCTGGATAACTTTTAACAAATTTCAGCTCACTCTGTCCCTGTTATGCTCCAAACTTCCTGTATTTCCTTTCAGAGATTCTCGGAGATTGATTCGTGGGAAGGTGCTGACTGTGAGTAAAGCAGTGAGTGCTGTTATTTCTCAACAGTTCCCTGCTGGAAAAGGCAGCACGGTCAACGGGTGGGGTTACGAACAGAAGAGAGGACACCTGAGGCAGGATGGGACCTCAGGGGTTGTTCCACACTTGAGAGAATGCCAGGATGGACACTCCACAGCCTCTCTGGAAACCTGCTCCAGTGCTGGACTGCCCTCAGAGTGAGGATTTTTTCTTTATGTCATGGTTCCATGGATATGGAGAAGGTGACCATGACAGCAGAATTTCTCAGTAGAGTTTAGGTGTTATTCATTATCTTTTATAGCTCAGCTCCAATTTTAAAAAATCTTCTTAAATTAAAGATTGTTCCAGTTTTATTTATTCTCCAAGAAAGCTACTCATTCAGCCTTTCTTCATAAGCTTCAGTCTGTCCAGTGCAGAATCCTTACGAGGGATGACAAGAATAAAACTAATAAACCCTCTGCCATTTGGGACCCTGTGGAGCAGCATCAGGGAATCTCTTTCACATCAGCCAGGGCACAGTGGCACCCAGACACTGCTATACACAGGCAGCTGCAGCCCTGCCAGGAATCCTGAGCTCTTTGACACCCATTTCTGAGCCTTCAAACCATCCCAAAGCTTGCTCTTCCAAGATCTTAAACACACAGGTCAGTGACCTTGGAAATACTTCTAAGCAGCTACAAAATTTTTATTCATTTTAAATGTCCTCTCTTACCTCCAGTTTCTTTGTTTTCTCATGCCTATGCATAAACTACAAAGTTATGTCCTAAACACTTAAAGGAAAAACTAAAAGTGTCCTTGGATATAGACTGTGGAACAGTATTGACTGTCCCTTTTGAAAGCTACTTTGCATAACATTAAAATAGAATACGAGTAAATAGAAAAGTGCAACATTTTGTTGTTCAATGGAAACACCTTGGAAAATGCTGAAATAAAATCTCTAGTGGCTTGTGAAGTAGTTAGTTCAGCTGTTTAGCAATACCACCTTTTGATTTGTAAAGCTTCTACAATACCTTAACCTAAAAAAGGAAAGTTTAAAAAGTTTTCTTCAACTAGCTAAAGCCACCTGCTGTAGCTTGAATAAAGTTCCTAAGAACAACCTTCTTTTGAGATAACCCATTTTTGAATTACTATACTGTAATTTTTGTACACTACATCAGGCAGTGGCTACTGCAAGTCCTTACAACATTACCAGCTCACTAATAAACATGTGCATGAAGCGGAACGGTGCATACAAGTTATAATTCTTTGGCTGTGCCTAGTAACATAAACAGATCTGATACCATCAGATGAAGAACTGAGGAATTAAACCCTCCAAAAGGCTGATGTAAAGGATTGGACATGCTAAAAGAGATGGTGAAAAGAGGCTGCTAAGAAATGGAACAACATTCAGGAGAAAAGCAAGAGATCCACAAATGGAAATAAACATAACCATGAGAAAATGCTTTATCAACTTAAGAGCCACAATGGAGCTGTGAATTTCAAAATAAGCAAAAACTGGTTTTGAAGCAAAAAGCAGCATGGTAGGTAGGACTTCAAAGACATTGCTATAATAGACAGAAATGAATAATACAAAAAATACAAAAGAAGAGACAAAAAAAATCCCATTAAGCACAAGATCAACTACTTACTCTACATCCCTGCTATTACTCTGTTAACCCTTTGATGCCGATGCTGTGGAACCAGTTTAGTGATTAAAGACCATAAACATCTCAGCACCACAGCTGTGTGCAGTCAGCTCCTGAGCCTGCCCTCCCACCCTGCACGCCTCGATGTGCCCCTGGCAGCACCTGCACTTCTGCCCTCGGCTGGAAGGCACAAGAGCTCCCCTGCCCAGCCCCTGACCATCCTGCTCCCAGCCCCACCCAGAGAACGCACTACTGCCTTTTCAGAGAGAAGCCACGCAATTCACTGGGCCCTGGCTGGAAAGCCCACTCGATATGGCATTTCTAGTCACACAGAGCAGGAAACAATGCATTCAAAGGAGAGACGCAGAATAGGAATTGTCATGCTGGTTCTAGGGTAGAAGATGCAGCAATTACATGAAATACTAGTTTTCTAAGTTCAGAAGCAGCTACAAAAAGTATTTTTAACTGGATTAAAGGAAAACAGGCAGATAAAGCTATGTCTTTATACAAAGTACACTGCAGTATTCTTGTGTCTTGGTTCTGAATCACTGACACAAGGAGGATTTTTGCCACTGGCTTTAACAGAACACAATTAGCTATTAATGGACTAAAAAATTTTCATCTTAGAAATCTCAAAATAATTTTGAATCCTCAGAGAATACATAGCAGGACTGACCTACAGTACTATAGGATGGTAGGCAGAAAGAGTTTAAATGGTGCTAGGGAAGCTGAAAACTTAGTGGCTAATATGAAAAACTATATTTTTCATATAAAAAGTATATTTTTCCAAAAAAAGATATTCAAGGGAAAAAAATTAAATAATACATGTTCAATGCTGCATGAAAACAGAAGTGAAATTTTCATGGAATTCACTAATATCTTTGCATATGGATTTTATTTCTTTTGTTGGTAGTTTTTTCAAGACTGAAGACTTCAGAAACTTTTCGTTGAGGAAATATCTATCATGATTCATACACTTCTAAATGCCTATTTCAATCCTCTTTTTCGAATAATTTTGGTAGCCATTGACAAAGTGTATATTGTTTTGCTTCAGTATGAAGTAAGCCACAAAAACCAAACTCTGTTTACAGCAGAACCAGATTTTCTATTATTTTAGACAGTTATTTTCACAGTAAAAACCTTTATATGTCATTACTAATGACATTACAACCCTCTCTAGCTGCCCTCAAGACCTAGCTGTTTTGTAGCAGACAATATTTGACATCTTAGTTTGCAATCTCAGAAAAAGCCAAGAGAACAAAAACTGTCCTGTCAGAAAAAAAAAAAATGGCTTCAGCAGCTGGTAAACGTATCACACTTCTGTGGAGACGTGATAAAAATTGGAATGTTGGAATCCAGAGTCACCTGCTTAGCGATGAATTGCAGATGCCAACACCGAGAGGTACCTGCAAGGCAATTAGCGCCGTACTTGTCTAAATGTCACCACGTTGTAAACACAGAACGGAAATAAACAGATTGGCCTGGTGCATGTTGCTTGGATTTGGAACAGGAATCTTGGAAATGTGATTCCTAACCAAGCCAATTATTTATTTTGTGCTGCTGATAAGCTACAAAAGACTTCTCTCTTTCTTTTTTTCTGGTATACAGGAGGGTAGTGTCACCCAACTCTCAAAAATGTCACGTGGAGATCCTTACGTTATAACCAAAGCCACCATCATACTGATAAATCCTAGCATAAAGGAAAGACAAACAAGAAAAAACCTATACAAATGTCTGTAGTTAAGGGCTGTAATTACTGAAACTGAGGTAGAATTTGGTTTCCACTGGAACCCAATTTGATAAATTTTATGGTATGCTTTACAGTGACCATTTCTTTGGATAATACTTTTCTGTCCTGTCCACCCCAATTTACAGTCACGTGAATGAGAGTGGAATCACAGCTACAGGCTGAGAGTCAAGGAGCAGACAAAGAGAGGCTGATGTCCCTGCTATGCAAGACTGAATATATATTACCAGAATATCTATCAAACTGACATTTCATAATTTAACTTCTATAAAAGGGAAACAATAACACTGACCAGCCTCCTCCACTCCTTTTGGGCATTCAGTCATGTTTCTTCAGTAGATTAAAATCTGGAAAGTAATTGTTTCTAAAGACTGGGAGGGGTGCTTTTCTATTTCATCACAGAGCCAAGATTTAGTTTTTTCTGGTGTTTTTCTCCTCTTTACTATAACATACTAGCTGCTGGTGGCCTTTGGAAAACTAGAGGATCAGATGATGCTGGCTCTCCTTCTTCCCATCTGCTAGACTGCATAATAAAAAAACCTCATATATATTAAATATTATTTTTTTATGAAACTAATTAGTACAGATGCAAGAATCTCATGTTCACGAAGAGTTTTGTTACAGCACTTCTGTGTTAAAGTAAAACTCATCTATAAAGTTGGAAATCCTTGCCTATAAAGGTCTTTCATTAGTAGCACACACTAAACAATGATCACTGCTGTACGATGAGAGACAAATTAATGAATCAAACATTACAGATTTCATCACATTCGCTCATTTGCATTTAAGCTGGTTTCCAGCTCTGCCATGCATTTGCTTTTAAACGAGCCCCTGTGGATAGTGCTGCAATGTTTGATTCATTAATTTGTTTCTCAGTGTACAGCAGTGCTCACTGTTCAGTATATGGTGAAGTTCTTTGAAAATATTTGTTTTAACAACCTGTCCTTTATTTTAACAAAGAAATAATAATCCTGAAGAAGGAAATGTTGGCCATTTTGCAACACAGCCCCTGCCAAATCTCCCAGTTGCTACCCCAGCCCATCGTTATACCACTGTGATATTATCTGGATTAAATCTTCACAGCTTGCTTTCACATATTCTACAATTTCATAAAGCTTTGAGCCAGCTCTTTGGGTTGGTATTATGATGCCAGATTCAGCTCCTGGGAAGTTAAAGGTGGCTTTAAGCCTTTGCTCTCCAATCCTTGGCTGAGTCGCAAGCAGTGGCTCAGATCAGGCTCCCGGACGCTCGGTGACACCGTGCCACCGCTGTGCCCGGTGCCCCGGCTCCTCCATGCCACAGCAGAGTGGGCTGCCTGGCAAAGCCACCTCTGCGGGAGCTGCTCAGCTTTGGAACCGGTTTTTGGTTTGTAACAGCTTGAGTTCGGTGACCTTACGGTGCTCTGAAAGCACCATCTGTTTTAGAAGAAAAGAGAGGCTTGTTCCCTGGCTGGCCAGTGCACGGGGACGGGTGTTTTGGTAATTAGATGGGTGGCTGAGTTCTCAAGTTCTGCTCTGAACCTCCCATTTTAAGTTTATGTACTCGACTACAACATTGTTGTAGACATCATTGCTCGTGTTTAATTCTAAATACATACATACATACATATAGTCATAAAGGCATATTGCAGCCAGGCTTTTAGCCGCCTACAGAAGGGTTCAACAATTCTCTGAATCTCCTCTTGCTGGAATACAAGTCCAGTGGTCACTTGTATTTTAGATGGCAAACTTAGGTGAAATTAGACCCAACCCAATGAAATCACATGAAGTTTATTTAAGCACAACAGATTGATTTATGCTGCCTTTGAATTTCCATCACTGCTTTTTTATTCCAGAGCACAGGCTAATCTCTGTCAAGTAGACAGGGAGAGTCTCCTGTGAGGAGGTGCTGTGGAAGTCTGCATCACTCTAGTTAAATCTGCCTCAGCTCTTTCCAATACTTGTATTTTAGTTTTATTTATTCACTGAAGAAAACAGATTCATCGACGTGCAAATAAACTAACAGTCTAAAACTATATGAGAGGGTCCTGCCATACTTCTCACTGATATCCTTTCCATTTACAGAAAACTCACATATCAATTAAACTCACCTGTTAATTAAAAGCTTGTCTGGAAAGTTCCTTGCTAGTTGGAAGCAAAATAAAGTGCAAAAAGTATCTGAATGCTAGAGCTTTGAATTTTAATTACTTACTCCCAGGTTCGTTCGTGATCCCTCAGGTGTTGGCTGGGCAACAGCAAAGAACTGGAAAAAAGAAACAAAATTATTCTGTAATTCCTGCTGTGGAGAACAAAATGTATTGAGGAGGCTTCTAATTTTCTCTTCTTATCTTGTTTAGATTTACTCTTTATTAATGTACTTATAAGGGAGTATCTACACAAAAAGAAAAAAGATTCTGGAAGATTACGGTGGCAACTACAGTTAATAATTGTTCTCTAGGTTTGATATCTTTTTTTTAAAATAATATTAGAATTCCTATTGTGTTTGTCTCACAATGGAGAATATAATTATAAATGAGAATAATGCTTATAAATTTGGAATAAAGGCTACAGTTTATCTCAGACCATCGATTATATATATGTATTAAATTTGATGTGCTGTTATTTTATATGCATCTAAATAGAAAAGACATTAGCAGTTTTAATAAAAACTTGGGGACTCATAGGAATTTGATTCCTCTATCTAGCTACCTGTATAATAATAGCTGGGGTTTTGACCATTTTCTTTCCTTCTTACATTTTTTAGAAAAATTATCTTGTTTTTAACAGAGCAGAATACTTCATCTAAAGAAAGAGTCTGTAAACTAAACATGGAGGCTGGGGATAGTTCTTCTGCCTTTCCTCATTAAAACAATCACCCTCTCCCCCCTCCAAAGTCACAATATTTTAATAACAGGAATTCTGTAGTGCCCCTTTATTAAGGATATACATCTGAGATTCTGATTTGGATCAGCAATTTTTCCAGTAAGAAAATTCATTCTGACATTTTACAGAGGAACTTAAAGATTTAGTAAGGTTTCTGGTGAATCTTTACATGTGAAATATTTGGCCATGTGAGTCAGATGAAGATTTACACATTGAGGTCTCCAAGAACGGAGATGAGGACTTGCATTTTTTCCTCAACACACACACAGCATAAGCATATCTGTTCAAAAAGTTCAGTTAGCAGTTAAATCACTATTCTTCCACATTGACTTGCAGGCAACTAGATGACAAAAGCATACGCAACTGAAGTAACTCTGTTCGTGTTCCGCAAGTTTTCTTCCTCAACACACTTAAGAGTTTCAAATTGATTAAAAAAAAAAGGTCAAAAGGAACCTAAATGATTAACAGTTTACTTATTATGTATATAAGCCACATTCAAATGTGTTGAGTGAAAATACAAAGCAGAAACTGAACACACGTGGGTGCAGCAGTTCAAGTCTGGTACAGGGCGTAAGTGCTACAGAATCAGATGCTGCTTTAAAGTGCATTTAAGGGATCGTAATGTTAAAGAGCTCAGACTTCTCTTGCATTAAGTCCATGATGTAGGTTTTCTCATCAAATGAACAAGACTTCATGAACTGTGACTGCACAAGTCATTTTTGGCTATTACACTCAGCTGAGTGCTGCTGGTTTAGCAGCATATATTCAGTATATAGTCAAACAGAGACTTTTGCTCACTGTGTCCAGCTAAAAATTCTGAATATTGTGAAAGTCAGTAATTTTAGTAGCCTTAAACAAAATAAAATCTGGAAGTGCATTAGGGGTGGATGAAGAATAAACCATGAGAAATTCAGGATGGACGGACGGACGGAAGGATTAAAAAAACCTGAAAAGGAAGCAGACCTCTATTATCCATTTTTTTTTGTAGCTGAATGTCTTTCAAATGGAGACAATATATTGTTTACTGCAGTTTTCTGGGGGACAAGCCTTGTAAGTAGAATCTTATTTACAACAGAAAATGCATTGCACTAGGAGCAGCCATGATACATTCAGACACTCAGCCTACAATTACTGAGACATTTAGGGAATCTGTAATTCATAGAAGAATGTCCCATGAAAATTCAGGTTTTATGTAGGTGTGGTGGTGCATCCCCACACCCCCCTTTTAAACAACCTTAAAACTCTCATTTGTGAGAGAAGGCAACTTGTAAATATGACTCAAAATATGAATACATATTCTTTCTGGAAGAATGAGGACCTGAAAAAATGACAGTGCCACATGAAGCTGGACTTCAACATTAAGAGCTGCATTAGTTATTTTGTAGCTGACACAAAGTGTAATTTCAAATGTTTGCAATGAAAGATTTATTCAAAATGACATCTTCTACTGTTATTTGTAAAAGGTCTTCCTTTTCCAACAGGGGACAGAGATACCACAGTGTCTCCAAGATGATAAATTTTAGAATATTTTACATTCAAACAACACTTCTACTATTCTCTTCATTTCCAAATGTCTCTAAAATTGGAGTTTTTTAAACAGCAATAAGAAGTTTTTATTCATACATTCATGCTTTTTTTGGTTATTCTTACTTGTTGATAACCAACATGAATTCTAATATTTTTTGCATATTACTGTTAATTTGTGCTCCCTGGGGAGTGGCTGTTTTCTTCCTTTATGGCAGCTATCAATGACTTCTTCTCAGTAGCTGTGAGACAGAATCCCATATAAAAATGACAAATCATATTAAATTTCTATGTGATCCTTGATCTTCTGCCAGTGCGTCTGCTCCATTTCCAGAGTACATGAGCCCAGCTCTGTGCCTTGATTAATAAATAAACAGTTCCTGTAAAACTTCTCTTTTCTCCTTCTGTCTTAACCCCCCACGTTGTTCGAAGAAATCCGTGTTATATTTCAGTCAGGATCTCTTTTCTTAAGAGAACCTTAGTAGTGCCTTAGGTCTGAAATGTTTTAAATGAAGCAAAACTTTTTTGCTAGTGAAGCTTTTGGCAAAATACTTTTCCATGTATTGCACAGTGTGTTATCATCATGATCAACACAGATTTTTTAAGTCCCAACAGCCTGGTCTCTTTTGAGTGAGAAATTTCACTTCTCCAAATGATGTGAAAGGATAATGCATGTGATTTAGCATGGAAATCATTTGCTCACTGTTAGGTGCTTTTCTGGTTCTCTTCTTGGCAAATATGAAAAATTACATCTGTCATTATGCTTGGTAGACATGTATCAACTGAGAGATGGACTATGGCTCCCAAAACAATTTCAAGTTGCCACTAAACTTTTTGAGTGCTGAAATTAAATAATTTTAGCCACTGCCACCTCGATCTGCATCTGTACAACTCCTGCAAGGAGTGATTAAAGGTAGCCTTATCGGTTAAAGACTGATTTGGGATTTACTGTTATATTTAATATTATTTAATATGATAGATAAATATCATATTTAATATATTTTAGACATACAAACTGCTAGTTTAATTTCTACATGGTCTGCTTTTCTGCATTTCCATGTGGTGCAGAGGAGGGAAGTCCAGGGCTCCTCCCTCAGGGCAGACCTGCCTATGCTGAGTTTAGTGGTAGTGCAGCACCAGAGACTCTTACCAGCTGAACACATGTAGTGTGGGATAATTTCCCATATTTCACACACAAATGAATGCGGGCTGGCATCAAAAACTGTATTCTCCAGCACCATGCAAGGCAGCACTTTCTCAAATCTGACTATTTTTCCAACCTAATGAGAGGGAAAAACAAATTCAGAACTTGAGCCACATTTTAGGCTTGTATGGGAGGTGCTTCTGCTTTTGGATGAACGCTGCCAGGATTGGGGGCCAGGTCACATATTTTCCTACAAGCATCACACGCTTTCAGCACTTTGTGAATCTCCAATTTATATCAAAATATTGTGGCGATGCCTTTTGCTAATTTCAAGGATTTATAAATGAGGATGGAATACTTTGTTAGGAGAAAAGAAGGCACAGATCAGTACATCGGAGAAAGATCTGAGCAGAACAACAATCGTCCTACAAATGTCAGAGCAATTTCCACACCAATACAATGAGGCTGCCAAACAGCTCCAGACCTGACGTGTCAGAGCACTGCTGCGTGCCTCTGCTCCAGCCCAAGACCACCTCCATGGGAGCAGGTGCCTGGACACTCGTGAGCCAGTGTCACAGCTCTGCCTTACCAACAGCGACTCCCCAGGAGGACAAAGCTTTTCACTGCAAAGTGACTTCCACACCCCACGCCCCTTTCACAAACGGAACAGCTCAAGTCAGGAACGTTTGCTTCACAAGAAAACGCAGAGGCTCTTTGTTTCTCTTTAGTTTGCACCTTCCCTTCCCAGAAGAGAACGAGGAAATAGGGAAGATGCAACATTCATACCCTGTAATTTGCTAGAGCCCGTGGTTTCACATGCTCTCACCAGAACATCAGAGAAGTGTGACAGCTGAGCACAGCCTGCCTCCCGATACACACCGCTGATGGACCAGGTTGGATCCTGCTTGGGAATGAGGAGCAAATGTACCTCTCAGTCTTCAAATTTGCAGATGAAAGTACACTTTTTTTAAGGTAGGAAAGCCAGCTATTAAAATAAGGCTGGCTTCCAGTTTTTCACCCCAAAGCTGTTACTTCTTCATTAAACCAGCTCTTTAGTAATTCTAAATGCATTCTGCATCTCATCTACAACTCAAGATTGACATTTCAAAGTCCTATTAACCTCAGATATGTTTGTAGTTCCTTTGTCACCTTATTTACCCAGAGCTTGACCAGTCTGGCTTTCTGCCCTTCTGTTCAGACCATCCATGTATGTTATGTCAAATTAAACATCCCATATTAATGGGATTCCAATATTCAGTTAGAGTGACAGCCTCTGGGATCTAAAATATTATTCAGCATGTTTGAAGTAGTATAGAATATATTTAATTTAAAATCTTCGGGCCAGCTAAAAAATGAGTCTGAGTAACAAAACCACCTATTTTGAGATTTTTGAAGTTTGATAAGAGTAAATTGGAGATTTTCAGCAGGATTTGGCACTTGACGTTTCCCCTTCTGGCATTTCTCTCCAGACATTCAAAAGTGGTCAGTATTTCACATAATGAGAATATTTGAAAGTGTGGTCATTCCTTTCAGTATTTAAATGATGAACAAAATTTCTGAAAAGATTGCCCTGCTGTGTCTACCCACAATGTGCTGGTATTTTAGGCTAACAATAATTAGAGATTAAACTGCTGAAGTCATAATTGAACACTTTTCATGAGACCTAAATTAATAAAAACCATAGCCTCTCCTCCTCAGTGTATTCAGCATTTTCAATGTGAAATATTACTGTAGTTTCAGCTGCTCTGTAATCTCTTTTTAAACCACGATGCCATGCAAGGGTTGTAAGCCTCTCCTCCTGTACAGGGTAACCAGAGTTTTTTGACATTTAAAATATCTAGCGGCATGACAAGACGTTGTATTTGCATATACATAAATTGTGCCATGGAAACTCAATGAGTGACAAACCATCAACAACAAGCTGCAGCATTGCCTGTGGCTTTCACATCAAGCATGGCTGCATATAAAAATGTTACAGTGCTGAAGAAAAGCAGCTTGACCGCCACAGCATCTGTTTTCTGTATATTCCTCTGAAAAGCTGAATTTATCTTTTAAAAATACAGCAAAGGAGAAAACTTCTTATATTTATAAATAAGAACACTCATTGTATTTATTTGAAACCTTTTCTGATTGGCAGTCCATTAAGGGAGAAAAAAGTTTCCTTTCTGATATGATGCTTGACATCAACTTCTGTGTGTGGATTTTCTTCCCCATCCATCCCTACCTGCAGCAGCATCTCCTGAGGTTAAACCAGGCCGTGTGATGCCTGTGAAAGGTTTGTTATAGCTTCCTGTGGCATCCTCACCTGAAGCAGCAGCTGGACTGTACAACTAAACCGATGGCTAGTGAGGATTAATGTCACAGAAAAGTAAAACACGGGTTGGTTTTCGTGTGACTGATAGTGCATATATTCCTCAGAATCACAGCAGAGTCCAGAGGGACATTTCATGCAGTTCAAACAAGCAACTCATGCAAACCATCTGCAGCTTAACCACATGACAGACCCAGAGGTGATTTCATAGTTGCCAGTGAAACAAACTCCGGTTCCTCCCAGAGAGACAAATCCTGCTGCAAAACAATGCAGAACGTTTCACACCTTGGCGCGAGTCTTGTGAGAGCTGACCAAAGGAAAAGGAGAAGCAAGTAACAAAGAAAATAAGAGCTAAAAAAGAAACTAAATTAAACTTTAATAAAACCCCGAAGATAGAAACTAATGCACAAAGGACACTCTTTGTTGCATAACATCCTGCTTTCTCTCCAGCTAGTAGGGTTATGTGCTGTACAAGACAGTGCACTAAGTGCACAAGAACCAAATTTAGCATTTTTTACTTTCAGCTAAGACAGTTGTACAATGCAAGATGAAGACTGAATGTGGAAATAGGTATTAAATTCCTCTGCTGAAGGTTTTTATTTTTCTAATGATGTCAACTTAAAAAAAAATTGCTGGTGGATTCAAACTGGTATCACAGGGAATAATCATAGAATCCCTTAGGCTGGAAAAGACCTTTAAGGCCATCAAGTCCAAGTGTTAACCCAGCCCTGGCAGGGCCATCACTAAACCATGTCCCTGTTTGTCTGACGTGACCTGATGTGTTGCATCACAAGATGATTTATGAGTTTAAAGAAAGAAAAGATCCCCAACAGGCTTCATCAGTTTCAGTAACTCGTCTATTCCACAAACTTGCTTCTGAACCTCCCCTTAGGTATTACTACATTTTCTCTGTCTGTAAATTCTGGTATAGTGAATGGTATCAGACAGAGAAAGTGCCTTTTAAGCGTGAACACCTCATCCAGCTGCCTTTACTTTGTCAGGATAATTTTTTAGCAAAGCAGTACAATATATTTCCTTCCTTCTTAGAAGTCTCTGTGTTCTCAGTTGCTATTTCAAATTAACCTAGATATAGAGATTAAATAACCATTTGGGGAAAAGTGCTAATCAGAGGGAAATAACATTGTCTAGTGTTTCTCAGCCAGAGTGGCTTTGGTGGGGATTACGTTTGCAGCACAGAAAACAGAGATGACTCTCAGAAATAAGAAATGAAACCATCTATTTTCTGTGACCTCCTACAACAAACAAGGCTTGAGCACAGCAGCTGTGAGAATCCCCTGCATATTCTGATGGCAATCCAGGGCTGAGTTGATTTCAGGCAGTCTCCCTTGTGAATGACTGCAAAGCTGGCTTATTCATTTTGTGGCTCATTCCAGTTGCCAAGGTTTATCTCCCCAGTCTCGCAATCCTCTGTGCACACAGCTCTCCACAGGGAGTCCCAGATAAAATTCCCTTCCATCACGACAAAACCAAGTTCTGAGAGTTGACTTTTGCAACCACCATCCTTTTCCCACCACCGGCTGAGCCGGGGGGCTCATGGAGGGGGGATTCAAGGTATTCAAGGGACTGAGTGTTCATGAAGAAGGACAAATCATACTCAAATATCTGAGGACAAGTCTGTGCTGTTAGAATTGTCTTTACAGCCAAAGGAAATAGACTTCACAGTCAAATAAAATATAGGGGAAAACGAAAAAAAGAAAAATCATCAGAGGCTCTAGAAGTTGCCACCAATACCAGGAAACAACAGTGATCCTAAAGGTCTGAAAGTTGTATGAATCTGTGATCTCCCACCATCAGAGACAGCAGAGCATCAGGTAACACCTTCTCTAAATTTCAGCCACCAAAAAATAATGCAGAGAGGTCTCTCAGCCTCCCTGCTATGGCTGATGGGGGCTTCCATATCAGGAAAAGAAACCTGATCCACTTTAATTTTTATGGGGAGTCCTGGTGTGCCTCACCCAGACTTGGATTGATGCCACTGAGCATATAAAGCTCAGCTTACTTAAAAAATAACTCCCATATTCAATAAACCAAATGTCTCCTTCCATGGCTACCTTGATTCCTATGCTACTTACAAGAAAAGCTCATAATCATATTAAGTCAATTTATAGAGTTTTAAAGCTTTTTATTTTGGAAAACTGTGTTTTTCAAAAGAGCATATGAATAATCAAAGTGGAAATAATGAGTCAAATCAGCAAACGCAGTAATTTCTATGTGTAAAATAGTTTCAAATCAGAAATTGGAGTTATATTTATACTAATGACAACTTTAACATCCTAACAGGCTCCAATTTTTGCATAAAAATGATACATTTTAAATATCTAAAACCTTGATGGGGATTTTATACTCTGTTTATGTTAAACCAAAAAAGTGAACTTAAAGTAATCATGTAAATTGAATGATAATAAGAGTTCTTTTATATTTTTAGACTACTTCAAATGAATAATTTAAAAGGCATCAAGCAAAATATTTTATTAACATAAAGTTAATGGTATATTTTTATAGTATCTGATTTTCAAAAATTTGTACTAAGGCATTATCATAATCAGCTCATGTCAGTAGTATGCCATTTCACAAGCTTTTATTTTTCACTAGAGTTAATGTACTCCCTGGCACAGATATTAAGTCTAAACCTTACTCCTGAGCTATCACTACTGCCTCTATACCTGGAATTTGTTAACTTCTACACAAATGTAAAATAAAGAGGACCATGCTCTGTGAACTGAAATTTCTGCTAGGATGTATTCCAATGACAAAATTGAGTGCACAGCAGTAGGAAATTCTCAAAGAGAAAGAAAATAAAAAGGATCAGCCAGGGTGTGTGACACAAAACAGATGTTGTATTGTGAAACCAAGAGAAGTATAGAATGTTAGAGACTTCCTTGTCCTGGCTAGAAAAAAGAAGCAACCACCTTAACTCAGTGCCAACTTAAGGACAGGGAAAATGATCCCACAAGCATAAGGTTTGGGTTCTAATTCAAAACACAATTTCTGTCAAAACAAACGCTTACTATATGGCAGGTATGAGTTTGTAAAATGTCACAAAGCCTACACTGAAACTCCATTAAAATGCAGAAAGTCTACACTATTTTTTTAAAATATAATTTCATGTTATTTATTCAGATATTTGTCCAGATAAATAGGGATGCTCTTTTATTTCTCCTGTCATCCAAAATAAAGGACACAAACTCTTGTTTGAATCAGACAACTCTCATCAATAATCAATGTAAAACTGACCTTTTTTTTAATCTGTGATTGAACTTTCTAACGTCCATTGGTTTATTATCTCTTCCCAAATAATTGTTTATCATAAATTGTGATGATAAATATACCACCATTTAGTGAGGTGAAGCACTGCCATTGGCTTTGCTGTAAATAAATAGAGAGAGCTGAAGTCAGTCTCATGGAACAGAACAAAAAATGAAAAATTTGCAGACTTAGGGCTATGGAAACAAACTTGGCATGTTTAATTACCCTTATCAAAGGACTTGATACTTTGATAATATCCTGTGTAAAAATGCTGTAACATTTGAGAATAGTTTGAATTAAAAATTCCAATTGATGGTTTGTCAAAATAAAATATAAAAAGGCTATGAGGGTAAATATGCAGCCTCATGAGTCTTCTTCAGTACCTCAGTGTCTTAATAATCACCCAGTAAACATTTGAAGCCCCCAAAATGTTCAAATGATTAATTTAAAAAAGAAACAAAGCAGGAAGATTTTTGAATATGGAATCCTATGAAAGACTTCAAAGATTCCTTGAAAAGAGAACACTTTGTGATGGAAATATTTTTCCTCAGGGGTTTTCTATCACCATTTGATATTTTAGATGCTTTTCCCAGAATGTTGTGCCCATTATATTACTATCTTCTCCACAGCAGCAAGACAATTATTAAAATATGAGAAGATGAAGAAAATCCATGAAGTTGCTTGGTCTCACAAGTTTTGAATTGGGGGAATACATGTTTTTTTCATTCAAATGAAAAATTAACAGTTTGTAAGGAAAACATCATAAAATTGAAGGCAATAAACTCTTCTGACAGTGTGGGTTGGTTTTGTTTGGTTTTTTTCCAAATTGTGAATGACACAATAAAGATTTTTTTGTCTTATTTATTAAGCACTCCTAGATGTACACTGGAGTTCCACTTGGAGTTCCACATCTCTGGCAGTGAGATTTATCCTGTGCAAAGTCTTAGTACAAAACCTTAACATTACTTGAAATATCCCACTTAGATTTTGAAGGCTCAGAGGACTCTGATCATCAGAAACTGCTGTTTCCTAAATATACATCTTGTGCTGGTTTATGTGTGCATCCTTTGATTGAAAACATACTGCAAGATTGTAAAAAACTGCAAAAGTCTCCACAGGTATCATTTAGTTCTACCACTTCCATTACAGGGAACAAAAATGAAAAAAACCCCAAACCCTAAAATAATGTACAATCCCCCCCCAAACAAACCAACAGGCTTGTTCTGATATTATTTAGATAGCAAACAGAATAGTTAATGGAATTTATTATTCTTTAAATACTTGAGCTACTCCAATTCAGTTTATCAGAAAATTTTCAGTAAGTCATAAATGAAAGGAAAATTAAATACAATGAAATATCTATCATTTCTAAGGCTGAGAATATTCCTCTTATACTCATGCCAGAATACTTTTTTCTTGTTCTAGTCCAATGACATGTTACATTAACATCAATTAATCACTGGAAGAAATGACCAAGAGAATTTGTACATTCTCATTTCCTAAAATCTTTAAACTCAGACTGAATGGGTTTCCAAATACACTATTCATAAAAATAAGTCATTCTGCTTACACAGGAATAATTAGATAAAGACCTGTCTCTGTGCACAGATATAGAAATCAGATTATACGACCTTTCTGACATAAATTCATGGCTCTAACTCCATCACAACGATGAATGAAGCATCCAGAAAAGTGGGATCAGAGAAAGCCTCATGTACCAGCCCCTCTGCCCTGGTGGTGCCGATGCTAACCTGGGACACACAGAGCAGGGAATGTGCTGTGAGAGGACTCTGTTGGTAAGGCTGGGGAGTAAATAAACTGCCTGGAAAAGCTGGTATTCAGCTGTGGAAAAGGGGAACTCTAATATGTTGCAAAGGTGACTAATTTGGAACATTTAAAAAATCATGCAGGCATTAAAAAACAAATGATGTTACACAAAATTTTTTATATATTAAGATGTAAATTTCACAAATCAAGCTGGCACTCAAAACTGGGCTATAATGATTCTCAACATCTATGTTGAGGGAAAATTTCATCCATTAGTATGAAAATGTGGAAAATTAAATTCCCGAGAGAAATATACCACTTTCATTTTCCTGCTGCAAAATGTCAATACATTAAAAACTTTAGAAGAGATGGCTTTGCTGTTAAGGCTGGTTGAATGGCCAACCCCCCTTCCATATACCCACTTACTATGCCTCTACTTTGTAAAACCACTAATTATTATGAACGTGGCAACATTTTCATGCAGTTTTATTCCCTTTACACTCTTTTTGTTACATTGACAGCAACTGCACAATAAATATTTAAGTCTAATTCCATTAGAGTGTACCCAAATCGCCTAATGAGAAATAAAAATCCCTAAAGTGATATCTAACTATTGATACATTGTTGTTAACATTTGTTTTATTATAACAAGTTTTATTGTAACTTGTTTTATTTATAATAACAACCCCTCCCTAGAAATCAAGGATATGGAATGTCTCCTTTCAGCTCTGCTGAGAGACACTCTAGCATTTCCACTTCTTGCTCAACCAGCTAAAGATAATCTAGAAATACTAATTCCTGAAGGAAAAATAAGAAAAATTCAAATAAATAAACCTGACCTTTTGGCAGTTTACTATATCTTGTCACTGCCCTTTCTCCAGGAAAGGAGAACCATCAGGATAGGTATCTCCTTTGGAAATTCTGGGGAACGGACCGCATCAAACAGTACTGGTGAATATTCCTGACAATGTTATTTTAAGACTCAAGGTTCACCACCCATACAAGCAAAGCCTTGATAATCTGGAAAAGAAGTCTTTTAAAAGTATTATGCCATCTTGCTTATGAAAGCAAGGGATTTAAAGCCAGAACTGCCTTTTTATTTTTTTTTTTTTTCCCTTCTAACAGGACAAGGTCCTCACTGAAAAGGATTGTGAAAGGTATTCAGTCTGATGTTGTCTAAGTAATTAGACAAAATGCTGTTTTGGAGTGTGAAGATGATCAGCTTCTGTAAATCAAGTGGAAGGGTTTTTATTAGGGAGCGAAAGCTCCATGACAGGTCTCCAGAGGAGACACACACGGAGCTGGATGGAAATGGCTTGGTGGCCTTGGTTCTTTACTGTTTAATGCAAGTAGGCAGGAAACAGGATCCACAATTTTCTGTGGCCTCCATGCTGGGGTTGTTTTCTGCTGAATAGCACAGAAATAAAAGCTTTCATATGTATTTTTGGAAGTAGAATTCTTGCAGTGGTGAAATAACTGTAATCAAGAGCAAGCTGAATATGGAGTGTAGGAGGAAAAGAAAGGTTTTCAGGGCTAGAGGGTCCTGCAGAAGACAAGAAAGTCTGAAGTAAGGATAATATTTTAAATGGAGCTTTAAAAGAAACTTCCAGATTTATTGAAGTGTCTTTTGGAGTCAATGTAAGAACACTTCTTTTAGGATGTTTACATGGATATTTCAGGGGTGTTCTCAGCTGTTAGTGGATTTGTACAACCTTCTATGATTGTCTCATTTGAATTAGAAAGCCCCGAGCACTCAGGATAATCCCTCATTGCACCTGCACCTACACAGAGAAATAATTCCTTACTGCTTAATGCCAAGATGGAAAAATGTTGGTGGCCCAAATCAAGAATATGTCATGTACTTGAGGAAGCAATTAAAACCATAAAAACTAGCCAGCAGAGAGCCAGTCAGATAGCTAGGATATATCTGAATGCTAAAATTCACATCTGTTTCCTACTCTCATCCAAATATGATGATCAGATTCCACATTTTGGCTTAGTCTCATAAACAAAAATTAATTAAAAAGTAGAAATGATGAAGAAATGGTGAGTATACACATTTACTGTGTTATAGAAGGTTTTGTACTCTTCCTTTACTCCAGCAAACTGTAAACAACTCTTGAAAAATTCTTTGTCTGCATTGTGAATACGATTTCTCCTTTTGTCATAAGCACACACATAAATACTCTTTATCTAGTGTGTGCTTACAGCAGTGTGGATGCAGCATCCGTGCTGAGGAGACCTGACATAACCACACTTCAGCAACCTGTTCAGGATTTTATTGTTTGTGTTTACAGCGTTCTGACACGACTCAAATTCCTGCCTCTACATTGTTTTTTAAACAATGGCTTTTCTTTCTTCACAGATTGAAATACTATGCTTCAGTCTTATAATAAGAATTAGTTGGGGAATAATAGCAATGCTCACATAAAAGAAGAACAAAGTACTCAGATATTTCCCTGGATGTTTTGTTTTCACCCATCCGCACAGTACAGGAAAACACAACTCTATGTACACACACACAAACACTCTCTAGAGGAAATTAGTATAGAATACAAATGCACTGCATTAACATCTGAGTTTTGATCACAATGTCAACTATACCTCTTTCTTAACTATACCTACTTAACTTCTCTTAACTTTTAAACACAAGGATCTTCATTGAGTGATATTTATCTGGACATCAATAGCAATTTGTCCGTCTTGCCTTATGATATGTTATTATTCAACTCAACAACTATAATCTATACAGAAATAATGTTTCATCTATTGATTACAGTACCAGGAGGAATCACAAAAAAAAAAAAAAAAAAAAGAGGAAACTGTTAGAAGTTTAGAAAAAGAACAACAGGTAGTGTACTGAAAACAGCCACATCCATCCACTGCAGGGTGAGGATAACTGTCCACACCAACTGCAGCAGTGTATGCATGGGATGAGAGATGCAAAGTTAGACATGCAATCCAAAAGGGCTACTGTTTTGTTTCTTTTCAATCTTTCCTTAAGCTTTTGACCACTTAAAAATAAAAAAACCCCAAAAATTACAGACAAAGCAAGCAGTTACCACTGCTTAGGCTGCTGCTTATGCTGAAACAATCCTGATGGATTGTATCTTGTATATCCTTGTAGCCTTTACATTTCTTCCCATAAATTGTTTTATAGTTAAACTGTAAGATCTCTGGGACATGAACAATCTTTTGTTCTTTGCCTGTGTGTACTGAATAATGTAGTGTCCTGATTTGTGACTGGGCTCCCAAGTGCTGTGATGTAATACAAATAATGAATGAAAGCACTAAATTTTTAATTTAAAATAAAATTGACAAAAGTGATTACTAATTTTAGACTTATCAACCAGAAACAGCTGGGATCTCATTTTAGGAGATCCCAAGCATCTATGCTCTCAGATAATTCAAGTGCAGCTGGAGTGCTCAGATTGAGCACCCAATATCCTCAGCCCCAAAATTAATTGAGGATTTTGAAAGTGCTGGCTCAAATATTAGCACACTCCGTTGATTATCCTTTTGAGGGGCCTGTTCTTTCTGCATTCTGCATGCAGGGCAAAGGGGCTGTCTGTTCTTGTGCTGCGTTTCAATAATCCCTTTTTCTCTGAAAGGACAGGTGCAAATTAAGTCTCACTTGAGGATGCCCAAAGAATCAAACAGCCTATACCTCAAAATCTAAATGCATTTCTACCTCTGCCTTATTTCCACCCGTGCCATTCTCTGCTTACTTACTGGGCATCTTCCAATAATTTCCTCCAGCAAAGGGAGCTGGGACAAAGCTGCCTTGGATGCTGCCAGTGTTCTTGGATGGTCAACAAAGGGTGCTAATGGACATGGCAGCTGGCTTTCTCCCTCTTGAGGCTAAACATTTTCCCTGCACTAACTCCACACTTGACTGATCCAAAAGCTGACAGCTGTGAGTTTGTCCTGAAACCATGCTGCAGTAACTGCTGCCATTTCACAATATAACTCGACTTTCTCATGTGGATTTAGTGCCAAGCACACAGCAGTTTGTGAGCCACGCAGCTCAGAAAAAAGCTGAGAGAAACAAACACATTTCATTTCAGTCTACATTACCAGCACTTTTCCTTCTTTATTCTGAGGTTTTGAGCTAAGGAAGAGTATAAAACGAACCTGAGGTATTTTAAAAGCTATGCCTGAAAAATCTGCTTTTTCATGAATGACAAATAGGTAGAATTACAGACTCTGATGGAGATTTAACTGGATTAGTTCTAAATATTATATTTTATTAATATTCACGAATGTACTTCCAATCACTTTCACTAGGAATGAGTTGAGAAGTGTTCAGAAAAAAACCTAGGGGACGCCTCCAAAATGATGTGTGTCTTTGTGATACCTAGAAATGACTCAAAAATTAGTGCAGTATTTTGCAATCTATGATTCTTGTTCCCACTTTGTAAATCCAGAAGTTTTACTCCTACTTTTCAGACCAATGAACTAAGGAAAGCAAAATAAGTGAAATATGTAACCTGTCAGGAAATTCATAGACAGTAAACTCATGCTCTATGTGTATGTGTAGTAGAGTATAGCAACAGTTGTCAATTCACAGCACTCCCTTATATTTCTGTTTCCATATAATTCTCCCAGCCTGACATAGAAAAAAAAACACTTTAGAGAAAAATTAGCAAACCATTAGTGATTATATTCAAATAAGCCTTTAGAAAACTGGACAGTCCACCTGATTTTTGGCAAGAAAATAAGAGTTTCAGAAGGTAAGCACCTACTAGAGACAATTTCATTTTTCTGAGCATTTTGGAAATGTTTGTACGTCTCACAAAATTAATCAACATTTAAGGAAATCAAACAAACAGCTAAGTTATAAACTATTTTCAGCAATTAAATGGAATATAAAATATTTTCAGACGCTAAAATATCAGTCCCAAAATAATCACCAGAAATGAAACAGGAGCAATTATCAGAAATGCTAAGAACTCTCAGGAATTCCAGCACCTTTGGAAGGCAGGCTCTTTCTCACTTCCATGCCTGCACAAGACCCTGAAAGTCCAGGGTAACTGCAGGTGCCACACCTGACATTTCCAGCTCCTGATCTCAGCAGCCAATTCATTTTGAAAGCTAAAATTAGCTCTCAGAAGTTCTTATAATAGCTTATTTGTGAAAAATACCAGCGTGAATCGATTCCTTGAAGCCAAAACTCAGGGCTGAAGAAAACACGCTTGCATTTATCACAACAATACAGTACTGGAAAAAGCAATATTACTGTAACGAATCTGCAAAAAACAATGAGTGCTGGGAGAGGTGGAACACAGACTGCTTCAGCAATGCCAGAAAGATTTCATGCTGCAAGACAGTGCTGTTTCAATTTTTTAATGCCTTTTTCTTTTCTTTTAGGAGGATCAAAAATAATTTAAATAAGAGCAGTGAAAGCTCCTCATGCATTTGATACTTATATGTCACATTTTCTAATAATTCTAATAATTTACTTAACATTAGGGGGAGGTTGTTTTTTAGGTTGTTTTTTAGTGGAAGATTGCACAGTCATAGTCCCAATATCCAGATTGTCAGCAGAAGAGCTAAAGCAGCAGTGCTGGCTTCTCCACACTTCTCTCAGCAAAGTGCCTCAGCTTTGAAAGTCTCAGCTGCAGCAGAAACTGGGTTTGTCAACCTCCCCAGCACAGATGATCTTTGTACTCCCTTCTGAGACTGTCAAAGGGTATTAATTATACCTGACTGTAGCCTGAGGCTTGGGATGTGAGCACTTGCCTATTAGCAATGAACTTTCACATTGCTGCAAACCTGTGCCAGCTTCAAAACCATGACGAAGTAGAAATCCTTACATTTCTATCTGTCACTTGACACCAAGGTCCCTCAACATTACTACTCTGACTTCATTTTGTCCTCAGACTGGGGTAAGCGTGGGGAGCATTTCTATCTCTGTGGGAAGGCTGAAGTGAACCACTCGGAGCTGCTCCAGCTGGAGCACCAACGAGGGGATGGGACAGCAGAGGCTGGTGCTGCTCAGCACCAAAACCACGTCTCCACGATCTCTCAGTCCTTTCCTGATGATATATCCACACTGACATTGTGAAAATTGCTCT
Source organism: Atrichornis clamosus (assembly GCA_013400975.1). Lineage (NCBI taxonomy): Eukaryota > Metazoa > Chordata > Aves > Passeriformes > Menuridae > Atrichornis > Atrichornis clamosus. The sequence continues at coordinate 51,918 of WBMZ01004202.1, forward strand.
GAATATGAACAAAGAGGGATGAAAGGAGTTTAAAATGTTTTAAGTAATTTCTGTGAACGAGAGATATATTGATCACCCAACTTCAGTGCAAGAGGAACCAAGCACTGACACTCCCAGTGACCTCGGGATGAACCTACTTAATTCCACTGATTCCTGAGCAGCCTCTGAAGATTCACCAGCCAAGTCCCTCACTGCTGGGTGCTGTGAATAATCCCCAAAAGACCACCCCACCTCTCAAAAATCTCCCCATTTCCTGACACTGTGGAAGAAGACACCGAAGGAAAGAAGGGAGATGAGATTCTACTCCCATGAGTATCCCAGAACCCACATGGGGAAGGTCCCTTGAAGGAGAATCTGGGCCCTCAGCTGTCAATTTTCTGTTCCTTACTTTTTAAATCCCATCTTTCTACTCAACAACTTTTTCATTTCTTCTGCTCTTTATGGATTTGGGAAGCTGCTCAGGTTCCATTCCTTAATAACGCATCCTCTAAAAAAAGTTATTCATTAAGTAACGATTCTTACTTGCACTAATTTAAAGGAAAAAAAACCCCACTCTTTTCATCTCCTATTAAATTATCAATATATCCATTCTATACTCAGTTTTGAGTGTAGAATCACAATTTCAAATTAAAAATGAAAATGCAACACGATGCAATGGTTATTCATCATTCATAATCACAACATTTTCTGAGAACTGCGTATTACATAAAATTGTGTATTTCAAGGGCGTGAAAAGGGCTAAAGGGAACATAACATGTTTTTCCCTTTTCCTCCCTTGAGTAACTCAGAGAAAGGGAGAACAATCCCAGTAAATATCTGGTCCTTCTGATACATTTTCATGAAGTGGTTTTGCTTGTGTCCTTAAAAAGTAACCAAGAGAGGGATTTGCTGTGAGGGTGAATTGGGAAATAGATGATTCTTAAATGCTGAATAAGGAAAAAAAAATTCTATCATTTCAGAACAAAATAGGGCACAGAATAACCACGGTATTTTTAATTTAAATGAAAAGTTGTGACTGAAGCTAGTAAAATTATTGAATATACTGTTTGAGAATGTATTCCTTTTTCTGTTCACAACACATTTATAAGCAGACTACTTCATATGAATCCGATCACAATTAGTGGACCCTGGGTGAGAACATATCTCAACATCAGAGTTGCTGGTGAGTTATTCATTTGACTCTGCATTATTCATGATGTGCAATTGGTCAGCCAAAATCACCATATCACTTTTGTTCCTGGTGTAGAAAAAACCCTTTTAAACTGAAGAATGAGAGATATGCCTACTCACGTCAGAATACCTGGTTAGGGCCACTTTTATACAAAGATCTGACAATCCACCAATTCCATCTTAAAAGTAGCCAATAAGGCAAAGAACAGAAAACACTCTAAATTCAAATAGGTTTTGGACCTTGGTCATAGAACAGACAGATAGATCAGACAGACTAAGTTAGAACATAGACATATTTCTGCTCCACGGGAAAGTAATGGGGTGGAGTTACACATAAACATCTCAAACTGAGAAGCAAACATCAGAAGAATCAAGAGGTCTTGATGTGAGTCTCCTGGTAGTATGGGATGATAAAAGATGCAGATTACTAAATGTATGTAACTAATACATCATTCTTAATTGAGCCTTCTTCATATTTAGCCAAACATGGGTGTATAACTCACCCATAACATATATGTATAACATATATGTATAACATATATACTACAGTTCAGCCCTCTTTAGTGAGGACATGTGGGTAGGCACAGTCTCTTTCTACATTTTTGTGGTACTTATTTGTACCATCACAAAACATATCTTATACTTTGCTTTACCAGGGGAAAATGCCACCTTAGTACTGAAAAATAAGCCAACATTTAAGCAGAGGCATTTCTTCAGCAGTCACTTGAAAATGGATATTTTGTCACGGTATTGTTAAAACCAGCCTTGGTCAATCAAACACGTTTTCCTTGTTGCTGAGTCTTGATTGCTTCCATGACAACAATGTTATTTTATAGCAAGAGTATCCTCATATATAATTAAGGATGCTATATGCTTGTTTATATTGAATTTAGAAGATAACTTGAAGAACTCATCATGTCTCTTCAGTTGTAGCCTCTGAACAGCACTGTTGAATCATAAATATTCAAAATTAAGGTAACCTCCTCTTCTGTTCTCTCACAGAGCTGTTTGCCCAACTGGTGTTAAAGCTCTAGTTTTATCCATTTTAAAGGCATTTAACATGACTGACACATTATTTGTTAACTACAAGTCATGAAAATCTGAAAATAAAAAAAAAATGATTAAAAGAAAAAAAGAGAAAAAAATAGAAAAAAAAAAAAGATGATAAACCCCCCCTAATCCACACATGAAAATACAAGCTCATTCAGAAAAAGTAGCTTCTGCCGTGGAATGCCCCTCATTCCTCTTAAAGCACTGCAGAACACCTCTCAACATGCAGGCACAGCAGAGTGCTGCCTGCAGACCCTGCAGCCAGGAAGTATTTGCACCAGGACGTGGGCTTCTCCTGAGGCTTCCTCTTGGAAGTTGGGTGTCAGCTCTTACTGCTTTGCTTTTGAGAATTTAATTCATACTCAGAGTAACAATATTTTTGTACTTCAATATTGATGTGACAATATCAAGGACTTTGACACAGAAGAATCTGAAGTTCAAAAGTAAAATCATTTAATGAATGCATAGCACATCCCTTACTCATTATGCCGACTCCAGCCCTGGAGTTGGGCAAGGCATACACTAATTCTCTATTAGAAATGTTATTCTACATTCCTCATTTGTAAAATAAAATTCAAAAGAAAAATCAAGATGTTTGACTAAAACAGCTTTCATACAATTTTGAACTTTCCTAGTATGTTTTTAAAAGCAGGAGATAATCCTTTTTTGCAGCTATTGTATTTTATTCTGTTGAAGGTTGCTGGCTGTAAAACACTGTACCTCTCTTTAAACTTCTCCATATAACTTGATTAGACAGCAGTAATCTCTAATGCTTTCATGTGCAAATTTAGGAGTGACCCGGAACAAGAGTTTCCTTCATCCCCATAGCAACCAGGACGATGGAAGAATGCCACTCACCAGGCAATGCAAGGCAAATTTCATCTCTTTGATGTTAATTAACAAATTGCTTTCAGAAAAGTCAATGCATTTTTCTCCTTTAAATGTTTGTGATAAATTTTTAATATGTCTGAAACTGAAAGAAATACAGCAGCATTGGCTGCTGACAGAGAAGTGTGGACAACTGCCTTGGCACTGATGCTACAGCAGCAATGCCCCCAGGAAGGGTTTGCAGCAACTGGCTGCTCATAAATCACCTTGAGTGAATTTTGGGACTTGGAACTAAGGACTGATACCTTCAATTTTTTCAAGCCATTTCTAATGTACACACAGTTCTAATGTGATGTAGGCCCAGCTGCAAGAAAGTGGTCCATCCATTTTCTGTTGTGGGCATGAAAAAATAGTAGGATAACACACAAAAAAATTGTTAGGATGAGGTTATAAGTATATTCTAAATAATTTGAATATACTTTAACCACTTCTCACCTATATATTTTTTTTGCGTAGTTCTTAGGTTACATGTTACTCTTCTTCCTCTTCCCCCAACTGCCCTAATGCTTTACAAAAGTTATCAGTTCTTCATACAAATTCCTTTAGGGACTACTGAATTGTTCCTAATTTTACTGATAAGAGAAGGCTTGAAAGTCGGCAAAACCCACCAAGAAACCCCAAGAGAGTTCCTGCTATGAAGGAATACACCAATTCACTGGGTAAGATGCTTAATTCAGATTGTTAACCAGGGATTGTGTTTGCCCTTCTGCCCCTGTTTTTTCAGACCTTCCAGGACTAATCTTCTGGGTACAACTTCGTTACAGAGGTGATCTGAGGAACTCCAGAAGAGTCTAACTCAAGTGAAACAACAACACTGCAAACTAATCCCCTACACAACTGATTTCTTTGCTATGTGGTAGGTTCTTGATGGACTCTTACCTTCACCTCTCTCTTCTATTTCTTGGTACAAATTCTTTCTCAAAGAAGGTTTGAGCTCTTAGTTAGAGGTGACACTGCAACTTGAGTTACCCACAGCAAACACAGTTCAGACCCTGCCTGTTCCCACTTGGGCAGTGTGGAGAGCAGAACCTGGTGGGGTCACAGCATGTTCAGGCGCTGAACAAGCTGTGCACTCCCTGTCCTTGGAGGTTTTCAACACCAGAACCCGGGCTGACCTTAGAGGTGCCCCTGCTATAACCAGGTGGCTCAGGCTTGCAACCTCCTGAGGTCCCTGCCAGCCTGAAATATCATACCATGCTATTATCTGAGGTGACTGTGGATACAGAAAAAAATCCCCGCAAGATGTCAGATATTGTAGCAAAAGGTACGTGAACAAGAAGCCAGTTTAAAAAATTACATTTACCTGCAGCTGAACTGAAAACAAGGCTCTGATTGGAGACTAAAATGCAAGATTCTAATCCCCAGCAATGACACGTTTATCACAGGAAACCTTCCCTTCCCTGAACGTTACAGAATTCCCTGCAGAATTCCCTGCTGCAGAGCTGCTTTGCACCTCTCTATCACTTAGGAATTTTGTCAAACTCCACAATGCTGTTCTAACGTACACTCAGTGAAAGACTCTCCCTACCCATCACTTAAAAAAATTACAGAATAAATTGCACTTGTCCTGTATTTGTGTATGATCTTATTTAACAAGCTTGCTATTCAGCACAGCAGGGGAAGTCCATTAGTAGAATGATATGCAAGAATCCCACCAGAGTGTAATGAGAGACTTCACAGAAGGTAAGAAGTCACCTCCTTACTGCTCTTTAACTAGCAAAATCTAAAAACTAAACATAAATCTGCATGTCTGTAATCCCAGAGAAGTAAAGCTGGTGTGCAGTCTGGTGACACAGCTCACCCTAATTCACCCTCTCATGAGCTGCACTCACCTAACCAGAATCTAAATTTACAGTCTAAATCTTCACCTGGTGAATTGCCAGATATCGGCCCATAACTTTCCTTCAAACAGGGCAGATGGTAGGAGTGGATGATCACAAGTATCCCACCTTGTACAGGAGAGTGGACTGAAAAAATTGGATATTTGAAGATGCTTGCGAACTGTTTGTGCCCAATTCAAGGGAAACATCCAAAGGCTAAGCCAATTTCTACAATAATTTTCTAAACCAGAAATTTAAAGATACAGAAAAGAGCTTAAAGAGATTCAGTGCAGCCCTCTAGCCTGAAAAACATTTCGATTTTAATCCAGTATCTGAAATCGAAATCCTCTTTGCATACAGTGATAAGAAAAGCACTTCTTTCAACAAGACTTACATGATTTCCTCTTTAAATGTGTTGATGTCAGTGCTCAATTTCTCTCTCTTAATATATTCCTCTTTTTCAGGTAACTTTTTTTTTTGTTTTTTTCATGTAAAAACCTGTACAGAACAATTATATTTTGACGAGACCTTCTGATCCAACAGCTTTAACTGTTTTCTACCAGGCAGGTTTTCAGCATTACCTTTCCATACTGATTTACATATAGGAACCTGCTTTTTAAAAGATACGTAGTTTTGAAAAATATGACTCCACAGGAGAAAGTTGTTTTTTTATCCATCTGAGAAGGTGCCACTCCTATCTTCCAACAGGGTGGTGCAGGGGGAGTAATCACGTTTTCTTGGAAAAACAGGAAAATATGCATATGCAATACAGTAAATAAAATTAAAATAAACATGAGATTTTGAATTCTGTTTACTGGAAGTGGCTGGCTTAACTGTGCAACTGCTCAGCCTTGTATGTGAGTCATGCTAATGTATGAATTCATTCAATACAATATGATTATTTTGCCAAGCAATATATTAGAAAACTCTTACCAGAACTTCCCAGAGCAGCCAGTCATATAAATTCATATCTTATAATGAAAAGAGAAATCAGAATGTAGTCTAATATGGAGCTACATAAGGATTGCTTCCAGTATCCTAAATATAAATTAATATATATAAGCTTTGAAAGAATACTTTCTAAATTAATGCACTATACAAAAATTATTATTAGAATTTATGGGGAAAATAACTGGAGTTTGAGAAAAATGACTCTAGATGACTCCCTGAGAGTTCATCTATATGTGTCTTATGTTTTTCCCAGATACTTTTGTTACAGGTGTTACAAAAAAATGTTAAATTTTACCTGTATTATATACAATATATTACATTTGCTACAGAAGTAAAAGTATGAGAGTATTTTGACAAGCATTAAGATGTAATAGTTTCTAAAGGGTCTGCCAGCAATGCAGGCTCTGCCCAACTTGCACATTTAAGGAGACATAGAAGTGGGCATTATTCAGTAAAATACTGGAATATTGTCCATGAACAGCACTGCTGAAATATTGTCTTATTTTTTACATCTACAGTTTTCTATCTGTAAGACATAATTAACCAAAAAGTACTAAGAGAATGAGCAAGTGCCTGAAAGGACAAGACCCTTTGAAGCTGGAGTCACAATTTAAAGGGAAAACTACTATATATATATATAAATATATATGTAAGTAAATATATATATATATATATTTGCTGTACACTGCCATTCACTTATCCAAGCAGTAGAAGTGCACACATACACCTACCACAGAGATGAACACAAAGGCTGAGAGCAAAACTGTCTAAAATAAAGAGAAGGCTTCATATTTATTTCAATTTTCATTCTTCATTATTATGAATGGAAAAAAAAACCAACACAAAAACAAACCAAAAAATGGAAAATTGTTAATTTTTATGTCTACTGATGGTGTTGCTGTTGCTGGTTTATTCTGACTACTGGCATACCAAAAAAGATTAAGACAGTAAGTGTAGTTTAGTAGTGGTTTAGTGTCATGTAAGCAACTGAGCCAAATTCATGCTGACAGACAGAGAAAGTTAGTAGACTTAAAGATTGGTAAAGATATTTCAAGCCTAAAGAAGGGAGAATTTCCATAACTACTTTGTAAGGGTCTGGATTCTGTTGTCTTGAAAAGGATTAAAAAAAAAAAAAAAAAAAGGGGGGGAGGGGGGGGGAGGGAAAAAAAAAAAAAAAAGGGGGAGTGGGGGGAGAAGGGAAAAAAAAATAAAAGAAAAATATTTTGGGCAAATTTTCGTTCTCCCAGTGAGCAGAAACTCGCAGTGTAAGTAGTGAAAAGGAGAGGATGGCAGTTCTTGGTGGTGACACTAAAACTAACCAAACAGGACTTTAAAGCACAGAATGCCATTTACACACACACTCTACTAATTGGTTATTCCCAAGGCAGCCCCTCAGACCACGGTGCAGAGCAGGGCCCTGCACCCCACACACCCCTGAGCTGGGAGCTGCTGCAGCAAAACAACCCTACAAACAAGACAAAGGAGGATGGCCAGGTTGCACACACACAACTCAAAAATAAATCTAAGAGCACAGTGTTTGAAGAAAACAGATATATCCCAAATATATAAACAGGCCTCTGAACATCAGGGAAACAATTCTGTCTGACAAAGGAACCCACACGCAGCCAAGGGGAGAAGCGCCTTCATTTGCGACTGGCAACCGAGCTGGGCAATTTCCTATTTTCCCATTAAATCTCCTATTGAGACTCTCTATATGCTCTCTATAGTTTACAGCAGAAGGCTGAGGGAAGGAGACTCTGTGTTGACAAAAGAGCAAAAACAGAAGAAAAGGAGTTGTGATTTTTCCTGCTTGATGGCTGAGCAATCACCAGGACACCTTTCCCTTATTAAACAACAAAAGGGAAATGTGAATATGTAATGTTTATTGGTATTTTCTATGCTTGGCAAGAAGTAGTTTGCTTCTGCAACTGTGATGTGAAGAATCTCTTCATGCTGGATGGCTTTAGTCTATGGGCACCCTGATGAGCACTAAGAAAGAATCACAGAAAGACCTGACATCAAATGGGCTGCCAACAACACCCTCACTTTACACTATCATACAGAAAAGAGGAAAACAAGGATATGCATGAACAGTATGGGTTTCTTTTTCCATGCTTGGTATCAAGTAAATTGCTGATATGTTTGTGATATGAAAACATTTCACATGTACATCAGTGCTTCCAGGCACCCAGTTGAGACCATAGCAACAACAGATTTCACTGCACTGCTGCAGGAAAAGACTTTCCTCCTTTCTTGCTCCAAGACCTTTTTAAAGCAAAATCAGTGACCAGCATTCTTGTCTTCTCTCCGTGCACATACTCAGCATGTTGAAAAATCCCACAGGACTTGCTTATTTGTGGCTACATCAGAGAGAGCAGGAGGTGCAATTCTCTTTTCTGTAATTACTAGCAATTCAAGCACTTTGTTATCTTAATCTCATGCCCTTTTGATGTATTTTTTCATCCTGTCATAATGCATAGAATTGTGTCTAAGCTACAGCACAGGCTAATATAAAATAAATCTTCTGATGATGAGATGGTGAGATAAAGGCAGCTACTTGTCATAAAAAAACAAAGCATAAATATTATTACTTTTGTGCAATGCCTGCCCTACAGCATTCCCTATCAGTTCAGCCAGGGACATACACCGTGTGCCACCTTCACTGCACAAGCTCTAAATGATTCAACAGATAATTACTTTTCATAACAGTGCTAGAGACATGTTCTCATGCATCCAGAGACAAAGCAGTCGAGAAAAAATCCCTCAGTTATTGATATGAGTTGTGCTGACTGATGTTCAAACTGACTTATGCAGGCTATTTACATTATTATTTAAAGGATTAATATTTTCCTGTGATTTTTTGACTTCATATTCAATACACAGCAAACCACATTGTATTTAAAAGACATTTCTATTTAAGTCATCAATAGATATTGTTTAATAAAAAACACAAGGAACATACAGAAATAAAATATAATCATCCATTAATCATATACTCATAGCACTGGTCATACTATTTTCATTAAAATGTTCTGTCCAATATTTAACAAACACAATTATGTCCATAAAGACACAATTTAGCTCAAAGATATACTGACAGTGAGATATATTTTCACTAAACCTATTAAATGTTAAAAAATTCAAAACACTAGTACTACAATAATTCTAAAGTTTTAGGCTTTTTCCTCAGATGCAATTACTTATTTTTGTTTACAGCTCTGCTCACATCCTACCAGCCTAAACACCCCAACATCATGACGTGCTGCAGACAGCACTGGAAAACACCCCAACATGCTTTTGGGTTTATTTTTCCATGTTTTTAAAATTTAATTTTTCTTTTTCTTTCAGTATTTTACACTTAATAATTTGACACTTTCAAAATGTAGCACATAGACTATTTGTCAGTGTCACACTGAGGATAAAGACAAATTTTGCATATTTGTCTACTGCATAATCATAGCAACATATTTTTAAGCACATTAAGTCAAATATTTTAGAATTTAGCAAAGAGCTCTTGTCCTCAGGCAGCCTAATAAAAGACTTGTGACAATCTTTCAGTAGCTGAGAAATGATGACATTTTAGCTGAGTAGCTGAGCAATATGACAATTACTGCACAAAGCACTTCCCTGTTCTCCTCAGTGTGTAAATGCCTGCCTTCCATGAACACCAGGTCAAACACAGATATTTCCCAGGTTCTAAATAAATACATTGTCCTATAATGATACTATGATTCTAATCACTATTTTCCAACCTATATTTAAGGAAATATATTTTTCAGTAACAATGACATTAGCTTACTGAAGCTGAATTCAGAATAACAAATAGGATTTTCATTTTTTGTCACTATTAAAGCTAATTTTTAAACAAGAGTTGAATTTATTTGGCATACCATATAAGGCGTGTATTTTTTCAGGTTCCAGTGTATTACCAGGGTCAAGTACTATCTATTTGCTGTAGACTGGTAAAATAAATATTTTATATTTTAGTGGCCAGCAAGGAAACTTCAGCTCATTAAGCACTATATGTGACATTCAGCCAGGCACTCCTTATGTTGTTTGATAGATTTGATTCTGTTTTCAAAGAAAAAGCGTGGATAGAGATGCTTTTTACACCTCTGCCACTTATGGGTCATGTATGTCATAAAATGTCCTTAGGATATCCTCTTTTTACTATTCTAAATAAAAAAACCCAAAACCCAACAAAACAGCAACAACAACAACAACCCCAACAAGCCAAAAAAACCACAAAAATAAAAAAATTAAAAGAGGGGAAAAAAATGAAAAAAGACTAAATGAGAGTGATGCCAATGCATTACAATATCAAAGTCCTGTTTCATGTTGGTCAAATATTTTGAATTTTATGATAACAAAATGAGGAGGGGCAGCAATGAGGTTCAAAGACCCAAACAGCAAATGGGAATGTTCCTATACAGCCAAACAATCTAAGCCTAAAGATTGCAAGCAGAAAACTGCACAATAAGGAATCAGATGGTTGATTTAATTTTAAATGCTAAATAAAAATCCTCTGTTTTAACACCTGAACTTCTAAACAAGTCATCTTAAAAGAGAAACAACCCAAGCAAAACCCCATATATGACTACGTTACATAACCAGAGTTTATAATTACAAAGGTTTCTTTTTCTGCTTTTTCTTTGAAACAGCTTCCTAAAATTATCTTCCATCACTGACACGGTTCACTGTCAGACTAGAAAAGTTGTATGAAGTGCAAGCACTGACAGGGTTACTAATTTGTAAAAGGTCTTGTTTTAATGCAAGAAAACCCATTTCATCTGCTTTTGAAATAAAGTGCAAAAGCAAAACCACATTGAATTCTTGCTACTAATATTTCATACCAAAGGAGCAGATAGTCCTTATCTTCAGGCTGCCCTGCCCTCACTGTCACCCATTGTGTCTCCAGGGAAATTGCTATCTAAACTACGTGTAACTCACAGATTTAATATCACATATATAATGCAGATATATGAGCCCTCTTGCTTTTACCTCCTGAAAAAAGAGGTAACCACTACTACAGCCACTCCCAAATGTTCTGCAGTATTAGTCAAAAATGGTATATTACTGGCAGAAAAACCAACACACATTAAACAGACTGAACTCAAATGCTTCCTGGAATCCAACTCCCCTGACACGACCCAAGGAGGAGCAGTGGAAGTGCCAAATGTCTAGAACCACGATTTATGGCGTTGGCAAACACAAATGACAGATGAATTCAAGCAGAGCAGCACCTGAGTGAACGTTGCCCTGCTCTGCATCTCAGAGCCCCCTTGTAGGGACGACAGTTTCTGCATGCACAGGGGCCACAAAATTGCCACAGGCTTTTTCAGCAACTTCAGCAGAACCATACAAAGAAGCCAGAACACTGTCAGCTTCCTGAAGCCATCTCCATGAACCACACAGCCCTGCTGGCAGCAAGGAACAAATCCAGTGACCTCCCCAGTGCTTGGTGCACAGCACGTACAGCTCTGGGGTGCTTCTGGACAGGGACATAAAGGTGAATGAACCCATGGGGTCATACATGGCCAGAGCTGGGAACGCTGTACATACCACAGTCAGAGAAATTAAAAAATCATTAAAAAGTTAAAGTTAGAAGGTCACTTTGACATCATCTACCAAATTCTTCTTTAAAAAGAAGGGTTGTCTCAGAGCCAACTACTTTTGCACTAGGAGAGCCAGAGCCTCCTTAGGGGAGCCTCCTCCTTGTCTCTTACCAAGTGTAACACTTGCTTTTTCCTGCACTGAAGAACTTTTGGCATCACCACAACTTTTCAAGGACAGTAAATGGACACTGTTGTGTCCCTTGCAGAGATATTGGGAAGACTTTGGCACACATACAACTGTGTGTTATGTTAACATAACACCTCACCCCAGATGGGTTTACAAACAACAGAGGTTCTCAGAAATGATTGTTGAGAGGAGGACACGAGACTGAGAGACAGACCAGAAACATACTAAGAGAGAGGGTTTTTTGCCACCTCTGTTGTTTGACCAGGGAACATCAACTCTCCCATCTACAAGCAGAATCACAACTAGGGGATATGACAATATGAGGTCTGTAAAAGTGGATGAGATGAAAACAATTAGTCTTGGCCAGAAATATGGAGGGCAGGAAGAAAGAGGAAGAGTCGTGTGTGGTGTAGGGCTTCCAACTGAAGTTATAAAGGTCTGCAGTGATGTAGACTGTACAAATCCCGTGTATACACCCACACATACCATATACATATAGACGCTGATTGTGTATGCTATGTATAGGCAACAAAACCAGGATTGTTTACATCATCTCTTTTAGAAACAGGGTGAAGCAAATTGCACTTTATTTCTCTTGTGCTTTGCTGATCAACAGGGTGATTTGCCCATAGAGTGAGAACCACTCCTGCACAGCAGATTTCCCACAGGGGCCCCAGGGACAAGGAGAGCCTGGAGAAATTTGTCATCCTCCTTTTATTGAACATGCTCTTTTATTCTGAGGAAGGCCAGCAACATTTTTGAGCTGCTGCTATGCTTCTGCCATGGCTTGATATGCAGCTGCTTTCGGCTTTGATGGAACATTATTACAGCGACAGCCTAAAGGGCCAGAAGAATCATGTGCTCAGTTGCATAAGCTTTGCCCAAAGAAAGGACAGATTTTGATACCTCCTCCACAACACGAAAACTGGAAAGGGTGTAAATAGGTGCCTGAACTATCTGGAGAAATTTTCACAGAGGAAATGACCCAAGTATTATTCTGAAAAGAAAATCCTACCTTCATACTGCGGCTGTTTGCCTTCTCACTCTAAAATCGGAACCTGAACTACCTGAGGACAACTGCGTAACATAGAAATCGCAGAAATATTCTAGATTCAAAAATATCCTGTTTGCAGAGACTAAAATAAAAAAAAGGAAGGATAAGAACAATAAGAACGTGCAGTTATAGAAGTCCATTGAAATTTGTTTTATCTGCTCTCATTTGAAAAAAAATAAAAAAAAGATGTATTCCCAGCCATGATTTTTTTATGTTTCCCCATAGAAAGGATTATATAATTGTGTACATGTTATTATCAATGACACCACTTTGCTATGGAGCCACTGACATTTTAAACTTAATTACAGATGGCAGCTTATGAAATAATCATAAAGAAAAGATTGGACAGCAACCACAGTGATTTCATACTTCCTCTTCATGTGTGTTTAGCACAATATTGTTGAGTCCCTCAACTTTAAAAAATAATGTGAGTTATCAATCAGATGGCACTGCTGGCGACTGGGAGGTTGACTTAGTGCTGTAGGAAGTGATACCATGTCACATTTGGCACTCCAAGCCCAGGTCTCTGCAGAAGGGCTGGCTGGTGGCCAGGCCGTGGCCACGGCCAAAGCAAGAACTGAACAGCACACCAGGTTTACAGGCTGCTCAGTCAGGGCCATACAGGTGTGGAACGAGGGATTCTCAGGGCACAGAGCATTCCTTCGGGCCTACAGATCTGAATTGAAAAAGTGAAATTTGACTATGAGGATCTTACACCTGCCTGATTTCATTCTATGACATCCATTTCCAGCCGCCGTGAAATTCCCTCCCCTCCATGAATTCACTAATTAAATTGCCAGTGGCTTTGATACTGATGCTACCTCACTCCAGGGAGAATTTTGTCTGGCTCTCCAGAGATTATTTTAATGTGTTCCATGTTAAATTGGTAGGCACTTTTTAACCTGTTCCTTCCTGATTCCATCTCACATATATGTTATTACTAATAGCACATTAAGCCTTTAACTACTAGCTTTTTTGTGAAGGGCTAACGCAAAATAGCTATTAAGCTTTTCAGCTTTCTACATGCCTTTTTTTTTTTTTTCCTACTTACATTCCTCTTAAGCAGAGGACTGACAATTCCTTTGGTTATTCCCTGGCTTCTTATGCATTTTAAAAGCATGCTCTTCCTGCCTTTTACATAGTTTGCTAATGGTACCTCATTTAGAGCCTTTACCTTTCTGACTGTTCTTCAGATTCACCCCCTTCACCCAGTCCTCCCTCCTGTAATTTTACTCTCTTCTAATGCAGCTACAGCTTTATTATTCCAAAGATGCCAAAGAATTTTCTTGGGGCTTTTTATTTGTGGGGTTTTGTGGTGTTTTTTGGTTTCTGTTTTTTTTGTAGCTTTTTTGGTGGAGAGAAGAATAAGAAAGGCTGATGAGGAGGATTTAAGTACAGTACACTGATTCTGTGCAACCCTTACCCTAAAAACAGCTTCTTTCCTTTTCTTCACTGTGGCTGTGGAAGCTCTTTGTGGTAAAAAGCATTAATTACAAATGTATCCTTCCTTTGTCAGTCTCATAAATTGCTTATGATTTTCCAAACCGTGGAGGCTTGCTGTTTCAATTGCCAGTCACTGCTGTTATATGTTTTTTTTTAAACATGTGATTAAATAATAAACACCCTGAGGCCAAGGCTGCTGTACACTTTCAGCCTAGTAACTATGCTAAAATTTAGGGTACTTTTAGGATCAGGAGACATTTTCATCAAACATGAGAAGTGTTTGGGAACATCTGTACATTAACATACACACAGCAATACTGCAATTTGTATCTCAGATAGATTTTGTGAATTAATTACTAGTTTTTCATTATGTACTCAGCTCTTTAGTGGGATGTTGCACCTTAATAATTATGTTGCCTGTAGAATTGGGCAACAGAGGCTGATTAACAAGTCTCTGCATCATATTATCATATGGAATAATTCAGGCTACAAAGAACCTCTGGAAATCATCTGGCTGAGACCTTCAGAGAAAGCAGGGCCAGCCTCAAGGGTAAATTCAAGTTCAATACAAGGTAACCTGATCCTTCAGGACTTCAAGGTCATGTGTGATGAAGCATCAATATAAAACCTGCTCCGCTACTGAAAAAGGCAGGCTGAGTAAAGGACTAACTGCTGCTGTCTAATACATTACTGACCTGCTCCCACTCGTTCAGCTCTTTGATAAGTAGGACAGATATTAATGTGTACACAGTGGCTTTAGGGTTTCTTTCCAGAACAATATATCACGGCTTCAGAAGGACAATTTTCTAATACCCTTTCCACGTGCTGCTGTTTCTCAGGCTTTCTGCGACAGCTAAGATCACATCCACTTCTCCAATTATAAACACTTTTGGTTCTTTTTAAGGAAACGTATGCAATAGTTTTTAATTATTTATCCACAAATGTAATTTTTACATTTTGTACCAACTACAGAATCTTAAGAAAATTGCACAGAGTTCTCTTTATAATCTGTCATTTTTGAGAAAACTTATTTTTGGAAAAGTACAGTTCTACTTTTAACTATATTTGTATTACATTCTATATTTTCCAGTGTATTAGACCACACCCTTTAAAGTCCACTCCTTTACTCTCAGCAGTGAGAATGCCTGATGTATACTGAGAATGAAATTCTTTGCTCAAGGAATATTATATATATATATATATACACACACATATATTTAAAATCTGAAGCCTTACAGAAAGCAGAAAGACCAAATCATATAATACAGAACCCTGTAAGGTTTAAGGAACACCACTCTCTTATGGCAGATAGTATTTTAGTTAGTTGACATAAAATGTAATTATTTGAATGATATTTACATCAATATCAAAAATAAAAAATATTCATTATAGGATGATAAAACACAAGATGAATCACATGCAATAATATAGTTTAAGAAAATTACTTTCCCCTGCATTACACTGATATAAATGAGGGGTAATTCTGTGAAACCAGTGGAGATATGGTGCATGAGAAATGAATCAATTCTAACTTTTCTTTAATCTAGTCAGCATTTCTTTCCCTGTTACCAGATTTACCCTGCATTAGCCCCAAACAGAAGGGTTGAAAAAGCAGAAAGTTATCACCTGTTGGTGACAGTGGTGACTAACAGTATCCCCATCATACCAATTGTTTTAAATGATTTAATGTAATCCTTCATAAATCATGTGATTAACAGATGGAGAGAAAAAAACAATTACAGGCAAAATGCTGAGCAGAAATACACAGACAGACTCACTGCTGGACTTGTTTGACACAACAGGACATTTCCTGGTAAAAGAACAAAGTAATCCCAGAAAGACTTAGTAAAGGAATCTTCCATGAATCTGGCAAAGGATCATACAAGAATTCCCCAAAAAGAAGAGGAAAACAATAAAGAAGCAGATGTATTTAGATTAAAGCAAGACTGGGTCCAAGCTATGCCTTCTGACTAAATCATGTGCTTTTTCCATATTCTGGGAGCTTTGCTGGGTCCTTGGCCTAGTCACAACCTCCTCAGCCAAGCTCAAGTAAATAACTAAAATTGTCCATAAACCAGGTAACATGTAAAAAATCTGCACATTTTTTGCAATAAGAAAAATGCAAGCTTTAGGGGTTTTTTTGTGCTTTCATGTCTGCAACATGTAAAACTACAATAAAAAGATACTGATTGTGCTTAGAGGACTGTTGAAGAACTGGAATCTTTGGCTTTAAAATTGGACACAAAACATTCAATCTTCCCACAGACCACTGATGAAAGCTGTGCTGGTGTGATGTGTCAGTCCAGCTCCTTTGCTGTACAGAGCCAGTTACTACTATGGCTCACCAGAAAATGCAGATTTTTCTTTCCTCAGCTTTTGCTTTAGCCAAAATAACTGTTCTGGGAAGTCGCTAGAGAAATCCAGTGAATAGCATCTTTCTGTAAATAACATTGAGCTAATGTGCTAACAGAGTATTTGAGTTATTTGTCATTAGAGATTACATCTTGTGTAGGTGCTGTATGAAGTGTCCATGCTAACATTGCTATAATTAAAAAACACAGCCTCATCTCCTTTGTTTTGCTGCTGAAAAGGTAACCTGCCACTCATGGTATCCACTTAAATCCTGCTGACCTATCCTCCACTCTATTTTTCTTCTGAATTGCCGTTTTACTGCTATTAAATAGTGCACGACTTGCCCTCTGCCTTTATTTGAATATTCTACAGAAGACAATGGAGAAAAGTAAAGTATTAAAACTCTAGACATTTTTTCTAAAGCTTTAATAAATTGCTTTAATAATACTACAGAAATATGTCCTGAGGTTTAAAAAGTTTAAAATTATTCTATTTCTTTCTACAAACATTCAGGTGTTTCAAACATTTCTAGAAAATGATCAAACGCATTTTGTCAAATTGTGTTTGATTAAGAAGTGTTAGGCCTTCCAGTGGCACCTTAACTCATCCCTCTGCTGCTAACAAAGTACCAGCTTGTCAAGTTCAGCTCCTGGGCTGCTTCCAAATCCCAGACCTTGTGCTCGGGGTTATGATACTCCTATAAACCAAAAACTGGGACAGAGCAGTTGGAAGCACCTCACAGCTGACAACTACACATACTAAGCACACATGCAAAAAGTCCTTTCTGACTCCTTGGATTGGTTTGAACTCCACTCTCAGAAGTGACAGAAAATGAATTAATCTCTCTCTCTCTTAGTCGAGTTTCACTGGCCCACTGCTACACAGTGAGATTTAATAGAAACCAGTTCACTGGGTGTTTTAAAGGCATATTCCCATTCTCTGTTCATTTTAGTTACCCCACTTGTGAAAGTGGATTATAAAGAGAAGGAACAGTGAAAATGAAAACCCAAAAGAGATTAATACAGTGCCTGCCTCTACAGGAGCAGTGCCTTGAAGATTGCACGTCCCCATTCCTTGATGTAATGTTATAAGATGCTCTGACCTAACAGACCACATTATTTATAAATTATACTGAATATGCACTATGATATATTCAAAAAGATGCCATTAAAGGAACTTCACACATGGGGAGGGCATATAGGCTTTTTGATCAGACAGAGAGAACATTTGCATTAAAAGAAAAAAGTCTCAAATCTTAGTTGGAGATGTAAAAAAAAATTAGTTCACTTATTAATAAGAGAAGTTGCATTTTCATAAGGTTCTTCTTCCAGTATCATGAGCAGAATTTTAAAAGAGTCCTGGACCATGTGTTCATATTTCAGATTAGGTACCCACACTTATGACAAAGGCAGTTTTCCTTGCGGTCTCTGAACTTGTTAATTTTCCACATTAAAAAGTCCAATATAAAATACAGTAGAACCCTAATCTTATCAATTTTACTTCTCAGTGATTTCGAAAACACTTTGCATTATATGATGCTTCTCATTCATGAAACTAAAATTGTTGAAATGAATAAAGCAATAAATGTAAGCTTTAAGAGGTTAATGGCATAATAGCAAAGGGAAAGGGAATTCAGAAGTATTGAAAGCAGTTCTACAAAAATAATAAAAATACTAAGCTTCCAGGAGCTTTGCAATACTGGGGAGGAAGGAAATAAAGAATTGCCAACAAGCCACAGGTATACAGCTTGACAGAGAGTGAAAAAGTTGCCAAGAGGAAGTGATAATGGTTTTGTATCCATAATTCATTCATCTCAAGGGATGCAAGCTTACGTAATGTAGTGGCACTGCTGCATCCTAGTTCATTAGTAAGTCCTACAGAGTATTTTCTGCCTTCATAAGTTGGGAAAGTGCATGAGACACAGAGCCACTTTGTAAATTACTGCCTGCCGTTCTCCTGACAGAGCTGGATGTTTCCACAGTTTGCAGTTCAGTCTCATACCAGTGCCAAGACAGGGTGAAACTCTGAGCGACAGCTCAATCATCATTGCATGGGCCAATCAGAAAGAGCAGAATTAATCACACTGGTGTTGAAAGAAGGAAAAATGAAAGAACAGATACACTTCCCACTTGATCATTATTTTGCGGTAACACAAAAGGTGATGGAAGCTTGAAGGAGACACAGATAAAAGTGGCAGCAATAAAAACTGGCACAGATGAAATATTGGACTCGGAATAGGGACGTGAGAATTGGAAGAGTTCAGAAGAAATAGCAATTAAACAAGGTGAGATTGGAGAGTGTGCTTGTGAGCATGAGTGTGTTAAAGAACAGTGGGCATAGACACGGCAAGTGAAGGAAAAAAGGATGGTTAGAAACCAAAAACAAGATCGACAAAGAAACAGTGTTGCACTGTAATGAAAAAAGAAGAAAGAAAAATCAATTTGGAAAACGACAGATAATTGGAACGGACAGATAATTAGACTAGAGAATGAATCCCAACATTTTAAAGAGAGAAGTTCAACACGAGTGAGAGACAAGGCAAAAACGTATGGAGTGGTCAAGAGAAATTAGTGGTGTCTAATCCAAATTAAAACACATCTTTGATTTCCACTGAGCATAACGTCCTAGAAAATTTTTATCCATATGTAATCTCACATTTTCCAGTTAGGGAAGTGCAAATGTAGTTCATCATGAAAACCTCTGTGACTTACCATCCCTTTATCCCAACCAAGAGGAAACACGTGGGATTCTTCCAAGACCCATCTATATGATTTTCATGACACAACAACAGCTACTCTAAAATGTGTGATCTCTTCTTAGTCTTTGAGAGCTGGGTTGGGTCCAGATTGTGCAGTCAGCAATACTTCCTGGAACAGTTCTGTTCAGGCCTTTGGGGTGGGACCCAGGAAGAAGATACATGCATTGTCACGGGCTCTCCTGCCTTTCAGGATAAACCACACTGGGTCAGAGAAGGTACAGTGGACACGTGCTCTTCCTCAGCCTGGCATCGTGACCTGGCTTCTCACTCAACTCCCAATTCACACAAAGCCACAAGTGCAGTCGTGAGGCTCCATGACAGAACTCAAGAAACCCCAGGGCAGGTGGTCCGGTGGCCTCAGAAAGCCTCAGGGCCATCAGGGAGGGGCTCAGGGCAGCTGTGTTGGGGTGCCATGGCACCAGCAAAGGTGCTGAGCTGAGACTCTTTGGACCAATCTCAACATTTCACTGCAGCACTTCACAAAACCGTGAGCAAACAGTGCATATTTCACATTAATATATTTGGAAATAGCCAAAATCAAAGCAATGTTAATATTTTGATAAGCTAAAAAAGTACATGTAGATGCTTGAAAGCCTTTATTTTTATTCATTTTATTTTTAACAGTGCCAAGAAAAGTGACTTTCTTCAAGTTCCATGTGCTCATGTACTTTCTAGTAATGAATTTTACTGAACTGAGTCTGTGCCACTCACACAAATAAGCAGTTAGTGCATCTCCCAAGTCTGGGATATAAGAGTTACTCAGATACCAAGGCAAAAAAAAAAAAAAAGAAGAAATGAAATAAAAAACAAAAAAAAAAAAAAAGAAGAAATGAAATAAAAAACAAAAAAAAAAAAAAAGAAGAAAAAGTAAAAAAAAAAAAAGAAGAAAAAAAAGAAAGAGAAAAAAAGAAGGAAAATAAATCAATCCAGTGCTCTGAAAACAGCTAGAACTGGGAATAACTCATTCAGAATACTCTATTTTTCCATCTAAGTATAGCAAGCTATGTACATGTACTCTATAACCTAGAATTTTGAAAAAAACTACGTATCAACCAAGCATCTCATGAGATGGAGGACCATATACCAGGTGATGAACATCTCCAGGAAACACAGAAAGAAAATTTATGTTCAAAACCATAAACCAGGTCCTTGCTTGCACTGTGTTAACATCTCATGGCGAGCCAAAGGCCTGTGAAAGCTCCTTTGCCCATCAATCTGAGACTGCCTTCAAACTGCTTCCAACTTTGCTTAATTGCTCTCTTCCTGTAAGTGCTTGACAGTTTGACAGAGTGCATTCCTGAGTAATCCATCCTTTTTGTTTAGTTAGAATGAGGTTAATGAAGGGAAATTGGGAAGGAATATTTTTGCATTGAAATCTGGGCACACAGTGACACAGAAAGGGATAATTAATTAGTACAAATAACTGACATGAATTCTTAATGGCAGCACTTTATAACTGTGTCCATTAAACTGAAATCCTGACATTTCATCTCACAGAAAAATAACCTGGTTTGCACAGTGGACTTGAACCTAGCAGAAGAAAAAAATCTTTTGGTATCATCATTTATCATGGACAAAAGTGGAGATCCAAAAGACTGAACTGAAAGCTAAGGATAAAGCAGTTGGCTCCCTTTCATTCTCTTTTATTTAACTGTGGGCATCTAGTTATTGTCTTTGACTCACGTGTACATCAGGCCTGGAGAGTCACAAAGTGCCGAAATATTGTGCTTAAAGCACAGGAGGTTTAGCAAGTATCACCACCAGCAGTGAAACACTGCTAATTGAGCACTTCCCAATAACTTAGTGATATAAATCAAGTTTCCCTGAAAATGCACGTCAGCAGCAACACTGACAGCTATGAACATGAACAAACAACAGGAGATAATGGAGCAGCAGAACCGGGAGAAATATTAACACTGCTTCTCAGAGAACTGCTCTGAACACAAACCATGAGCAGCATTTGCCCAAATATATGTATGACAAGACAACACCTTAAATTACAAGAAGAAGAATTGCATTTTTCAAATTGCTATCATTTGAAACATCTAGTTCTAATAAAAATAAGCAAAGCTCAAGGGAAACCTATTACTAAATGTCCATGTATTGGGGTCAATGATAAGCTTTCACAGAAAAACTAAGCTGTTTCCCTTTAGATAGATAGTGTTATAACAATGCTTGAAGTGTTTTTTTGGTTTGTTTTTTTTTAATCAAGTATATCCCCTCAGATAAGGGAAAGCTACACAGAATCATCATCTTCATTGACATGATAAGATAATATGTAATGGTAAAAAATGAACACTTTCAGAAAGTCCTGTTTTATACACAGAAATACATTATAATGGTAGGCTTTGGCTGTTGAATTCCTAATAATTTTAAATTAATCTCTGACAGCTATAACAGTATTTTGCTGTGTTTCCAGCATGTGATGGAGTAAGGAGTCTGCAGTTTAGATACGTGATGGCTGGTGGCATAAAATCCAAAACATCGTATGCAAGAGACCCTCTAAGAGCACAGCACTGAAATACTACACTGGATTTTAGAGCTGACACTCTTTTTGTTTAGTACCTGGATTGGTGACTATGGTAGGTACAAATATATTTTTTTGTCTCAGATCAAGTGCCTTTAACAGTTACTGGAGAAACTGTTGCTGTCACCATCTTGTAATGAAGGACAGGTTTTTTTAAAGCCTCTGCCATCTGGAATGGTGGGTTCAAGTGTTGTGCCCCGGAAATCCCTATGGATTTGTTTGGTTATTATAATTCTTTACTGTATTTTTTTCTTTTAGAGACTGACGATCCATGGTTTGCCAGTAAAACCGGGAAACAGCCTGAGACTCCACGGATGCCACCATAAATGTACTGCACAAATCCTGTGGTTTTATAAAGTCAGGGATCTTCTTTAAGAGTTAACAGATAGAAATGGGTAGAAAAATATGAATATTTAAAATGTCAAGAAAATCTTTTCAGTATCTTTATCAGTAGTAGTCACTACACTGTTTTTAAGTGGAATGACTCAGCCTTGTCAGCCTCTGCATGTTATTTTGAGATCAGAGCACTGCCCAGAGTCTTTCCAGAAGTCACTTGCTTTTTATCAAGGTTGTCTTCACTCAAGTAGTAAACCAAAATAACTTTGCAACACAACACAGTGGCATTGGTACCCTCTCAGTAACTGCTGGAGCCCGAGTGTCCATCAGCTGCAGTGCAGCAGTTGCCCATCATGTTTGTCTTTGCTGCAAGTCTGTGTTCTAAGCTGCTGCATTATGTATTCAGTGCAAAGCATATTCATGGTTATCCTGTCCACATATTTGGATTACAAAGGATGTTCCCTTGCCATGCTTGGATTACTTCAATTTACCAGTGAATTTACCCAACTGAAGTTTTTGAATATATAACCTGCAAGTCTATAGCCGGCAAGAACAGGCTGCCCAGAGCTGCTCAAGATGACCACTATTCAACATTTCCAAGTTGTTACTGCACGTAATCCCATGTTCTTTCACAACCAGATGCTCAGCAACCTGAAATGCAGATGCCAGGGCAAAGGCACAGCCGAGGCTCACGGAGGGGCTGGAGCTGGGGCTGAGCAGCTGCTCCAGGCTCCCACTGCAATCCAAACCCAGCTGAGCCAGGGGACAATGCTGATCCACTTACCATCCTACTTCTGTGTAAAGCAGCATTTCTCATCATCTGCTCAATGTCCTTACCAGCACACTTCATGTTTGGGAAAGGGAGCCGTGCTCTGGCACTGCCCTTCGGTGGCTGAAAACCCCACTTGGCAGCAGCAGCTGCCAGGGGCTCCTCTGTGATCCAGGCAATGAGATGGTGACTGGGGACTCTATTTACTGGCTCTCCTGCCTACTCTGGAGAGCCAGGAAGAAACACAGAGTTCCCTGCCTGCTGAATAGTCTGAGATCAACCAGTTTTTTGACAAAGAGCAAAATTTATCCGCTTAGGTACTGGGGACCAACAAGAATAAGATTTTAAGCATCAACAGTTACTATATTATTTTATATATTATTTTTCATTAGGATAAATTAATAATACTGGTTATATAACCATTTCATAATTTTAATAAAGCATTAGAGCTCTCTGTTACTGTGCTGGCTTTTTTATTGCTGCTTCACATTTAATTGTAATTCTGAACTAAATTTTAAAAGCCTTCCATCTGCTAAGAATACCTGGCATGGGAGTATATCTCATGACACTCTCACCTCCCTCTCTCTTTCCCAAAATTCTCATCATATCCAAATTCTTGCAGCCCTTCACTCCTTGCATTTACTGTCATAGCACAGAAGTGAAGAAGTGTCAGCACACAGGGTTTAACCATCATTTTGTGAGTCATTAGCCCTGCAGAACATTTTGTCATATGAAAGCCATTGCTGACTTGTGTCACACGACCACAGTCCCTCACCTCTCACTCCACCACCGCAAGGGTCACGTTTAGGAAAGCAGAGCAAGTTAGAGTTGCAAAGATCAGTGTCAAACAAAGTGTGTGGCTTATCACATCCACTCATGTCAGCCAGCAAACCCAGCAGCCGCACAGGTTATAATAGATTAATGAGAAAACAGGTGTTGCCTAAGCAAATACCATTCCTACACTCACCAAATGCACTTTTTTCCAGATTCATGCACATACAGGCTATAACTGAGCCAGTACTAAGGAAAGAAAAACATTAAATAAAGCAGTAAACCTGAAAGAGAATTAGACAGAACTGTAAAGAACATTTGGGAATTCTTTCTTCCACAAAAAAACCCCAATGTGTTTGTGTCATCTAGACACTAAGTAGATTTCTTTGAGGAAAAACTGTTACATTATCTGAGTAAACATGTCAGTCAAAAACAACAATCAGCAATTTACAAAAATGATGCTCGATTATTCAACACTGAAAAAGTAACGTTCCACAGGGAGAAGTGTTTTTATTTGCAGACTGTACCTAGAACAGGTTTAGGCTGAGATGGAATAACCACAACAAATACTACAGGTTCTGTTAACTTGGCAAAACTCCCCAGGCCTAGCACTGCCTTTTAAAATACGTTAGGCTGTAGTTTCCCTGTGTGGCTCATTGTTACATCCTCCTCCTCACTCCGTGTATCTTCCAAGACATCTTCTAAATAACAAGAGGTTTCCTCAAGGGAAAAGAGAAATTTCCCCTTTTTTAGGGATATAAGTCAAATCCTTACAGTAAGCTAGGCTTTAGCATTACAGATACATGAGAACCCTTATTTATTTCACTGTGCTCAACACATCATCTGATTAGTCTCCAAATCATTAAAAATAGCTGCACACAAAAGGAAATGATGGAATTACACATTGCTCCCCAGTTATTGAGGTTTTGATTACTACAGGCTAATTTTCTCATTGTACTTTCGTGGGGTTTCTCCTAACTTAACATTCTTTTAAGGTAGCCTGTGTTGAGGGAATTATCTTGTTTTTCAAAGCAAATTTCAGCTGATTACTAAGTATTTACATACTGTAATTTGAATGTCTAATTATACAATTAGTGTAAATACAGTTAATATGGTTTATTTTTCACAAAAGCTGATAAGGTACGTTGCTTTTTGCATTTCAGTGTTACGAGATTTTCATTGCTTGTAATACACAATCCAGAAATTCACGTTAAAAGCTTCCAGTAAAAGCTCTTTATTTATCAGTTAACACTTTCCCAATGATTTGAAACACTCTTCATACCATAAACCAAAAAAGCCCCATCTGCCTTCTTGCTGCAGACTAGAATCCACAACGACACCTTCCATTCCGAAACGTAAGAGTTGCCTTAACCCTCTGTGCATTTTCCTTGCAGGACTTGACTGTACATTTCCCCCCACCTTGAAGTCCCCAGCACTGTGTGAGAATTCACCTGTAGCTGCATTACTACAGCACTGCTGGCCCAACAGACATTCCCATTTCCATGTAACTGATATTGACGTTTATGATGGCACTCCTGATGAAATAAGGAGAAGTGCACTTGGGAAGATGAATGGAGACAATGCCCCCTCCAGTCCTAGAGCTGCTCCCTTTTTTAAGCAGCTACAGATAAGAACTTCCTAGTGAGAGGCCAGGAAAGTGCTCCTTTAGTCTCAGTTGCTGAAGCAATAAAGCACTGGCACTGAGCTGCAGAAAGCTGCTGGTCTCCTCTGCTCCTCCTCAAAAACCTCTGATCTGCTTCCTCAATCCAAATTGGCTAAATACGAGGCTTCAAATGTAATGGTATTTCTGTAAGTTTTATAAAATTTAGTCTATTAGAGCAGAGAAAAATTTAAATCTGTGTTTGTGAGCAGATGTCTGCATGGAGGCTGGCACATCCATTCCCCACGTCCGAGCAGGACACACTTCCAAGTGTTTTTTTCCAAACTTGACTTTGTTTTACTTAAGCATATGGAGATCATACCTAAACAACATGGAAACATCAATTATGTAAGAAATATTCCTGAATTATATGTTATAAAAGATTTCTTTATCTATATTTCCTTAACCTAGTGTTCACCTCACAGTGGAAAATTACTTCAACAGCATACTGGATTTTAGAGCATCTTAGAAAATAGCATCAACATTTCACGAGTCTCATGTTGTCAACGTGAAGCTTCAACTATAGCAGCCACTGCCATTCCCCTCATGCTTTTCATGGAAACTTTCTTCACAGAAATTAATTTTAAAGGAAAACTAAACCCAAGGAGCTGGACACTGACCTCCACGACAGCCCTAAGAGCTATGAGCCCTGCCTTGACATGACCACCAGAGCAGGCTGTTCCTCAGGTACAGTAGACAAAACACTGCAAGCACACAGTATTTTCCTAATGTATACACCAGATTTTGCTATCCTTCATCACACTGAAAATAGCTTAACCTGAGAGTAAGATAAAAGATAGCATTCCTTTATATTTACTTTCTATTCTTATTAAAAACCAGGACACCATTAAATCACAATAAAAGACAGTCTTTCATACTTCTAAATGTAACCTGTGAATTTATTATATTGGGAAAAAAACCAAACCTGGAAAAAAAAAGGAAAAGGAAGTTTGTTTTACAAATACACTGCCCACATTTGAATAATTGCAAAAATACACTTCCTAAAATTCTGGGCCCAGAAGTAGAATATAGTCAAGTTATTAAAGATGCTGAATATATACTTAATTTTCAGCTTGTTTTTATGCCCCCCTGGTCTCTGTGAGATTTAAGGACATGTTTAAATTTTCTATTTAATCAAGGCCTCATTTACGAGGATAATAATGCCTTTACAGCGTGTATTTTTCTACTGTAAGATGCAACACGCAAACCAAATGTGAGGAATATCATCTTTGGCAGCATTCCCTAAGGGAGTCTGGATCTATAAACACATGAATGTAATGCGTTTGTTAAGGCAATTCTTCTTCCATTCTCTGACAGTTATAATATAAATAACATTTTCTCCTTAGGAAGCAATCCAAATACAATCAAACCAGTATATTAATATCTGTTAAGGTAATCTTCAACTTGGTAACTGGTTGAGAAGTCTGTTTTGTGAGCGACTGCAAGGAACTGCACACGAGGCAGGAGCCGTACATCCCATCCCACTGCTCAGTGCAGCACTGGGACAGTTCTGTTGCGCCTCGAGTCCCTTCGCCATGGAAGGCAGAGATATCCCTCTGCAAACAGATGCTTGCACATTGTTCTTTAGCTCTAACCTCCTCTTTACTCTTTCAGTTCACTCTCCAACGGGCCTCCACAAGTCAGGGGTCTCGTCCGAAAGCCTGGAGAGAGGGGAAGGGAGGATGAGGCTTCCTGGTCCCTCCTCAGAGCCATTCTCCAGGAGAATGTATTGCTGACAGGGGCCACGTCCAGCTCAGGTGTCAAAGTCACATCTGCTGCCATCGTCTGCCACTTAAAATCACTTCAAACCCTCAGAAAATCTAAGTCAGGCCCTCAGGTCTAGTTAAGTGAGACTGGAAAAAATCTTTTGTATATCAGCCAGAACGAATCGATTCAGTCTGTATCAAAATGAAATAACTCACAAATAAACACAGTCATATCAGTCACTCGTTTGTACGTGCTGGACTAAGGAGCAGATATTCAAAAGAGCATGACAAAAGAGGCAGAAATAAGCCTGGGTTCAGAGGAACAAAAGGAATCCCAAAGATGGCTCTTTCTCAAAAACTTGCCAGTTAATCAGGAAACACACAGAAGTACGGAATCAACAGATTGGAAAACTCAGCAAAAGATCCAGAAGTTGGAAAAAAATGTGGGTTGTGAATATTTTGTTCAAATTAATATTCTGGCAGCTACAATTTGAACAAGATGTAATTTGTATAAGGCACCTTCTGTTAAATTTGTGGCACAGAATTACAAGGACCAGTCCAACTTGAAATCAAACCATGGATTTGCATCAGTACATCTATTTACCCAAACTCTCAGGCCTAAAATACTGAGAATGAGATATTCAAAATAAGAGAATGCAGATAAACACTTAAAAATATCTTTCCTTCAAAGATAAAAGACATATTTTATCTCTCCAAAGAACCTAAAGTAAAAGGACCCAAGTCTTTGACCATGCTCTGAGAGCTTTTTTTCTATATATTAATTTTGTACAACACATAAACTCATAGCTAGCAACGAAGTTTTAGGAGCAGAATTAAGAAAAGGGCTAATCTATCAGCCATGTTGTCAACACTATATTTAGAGAGCTAAAGGTAGAAGTATTAATCTGTCAAAATCAAAGCCACGGATGATGCTCACTTTTGCAGAGTGCCTGAATCAAAACTTTTCAGGCATGCATATTGTATTTGAGTACTTACTAAGAAGTTAAATCACTTTAAGAAGGGTATGTAGAGCACAGCAGTGACAAAATAACCTGGTGGAGAAATGCAGCTGGCAAATTCTAACTTAAAGAAAAATGAATGACTGACTGTTCGTGGTATAATATGGAAACAAATGTGAAAATAAAACCAGCGGCATGAATTTTTAAAACAAAACACAAAAACCCCAGGAAAATTACTTTCACTTTACTGCAGCGCTTATAAATGCTACAGACATTATTTCAGTTCTGAGCCAATGTTTTACATATCTCAGTTATTGCTTATGTTATTATTAACAGCATCAGCCACACTGGTTATGCTCAATACAAATGGTCAGTACCTGGGAATCTCAGCAGCTTTTACCTTTCCTGTCAGGGATGTTGATTTTTCAGAGCTATCCCTCAACCCTTCTGTGCCACAAATATTATTTTCCAAACAACACAAGGCAGAATGGTTATTGCAATCACTGATTTACACAATAAAATTTTATTGTCAGCCAGGCTTTAGAGGCCACCCAGCACTAGCTGCAGTTTAGGTTCTCTTGAGAGCAACACCTCTGGTTCCGGCCACACCACTGTGCCACTTCACAGGTTGATCATGTTCACAGTTTGTCCAAACTCATATTTTATATATTCAGTGAGGTCATACCTTGGCAACTGCATGACACATAGTGGGCATACACCTGCTCTATAATTCAAAACAGCAAAACACATTTCAGCTTTGATGAAAAGTGTGCTCTCTATCTGATTTTTGCTTCTTGTGACTTGATATACATAGCTTTGTTAACCAGTACTAAACTACCATGATCCAAACAGCTTTCATATTTTAGCAATCAAATAGTCTGATTATTATAATAAGATTAGAGAGAAAATCTTTCCAGGCCACTACATCAGGTGAATTTGGTTAATCCTAAAGGCACTCCAGAAAGTTATGCCAAAAAGATCAACAAGTCTGTGAAGACTTGTGAAGAGTGTGTTGGAAACCAGCATTACCCAGGCTTTGGAAGAGCTGTGTTCAGCCTCCTCTGTTGCTTAATAGAAATGTAATCATTCGACAAGCAGTAGGAATTATCCAGTCACATTAAATGACTTTAAGCAGGGAAAGAGTGCCCAGATCAATTCAATTTTAACTAACTTTGTCTAAAAAACTCCTGTCAGACTCATTGAATCTGTGCTACAGTAAAGCAAGATGTTCTATTTTCTGAGCATGTGATTTCCTTCTGGTACACATGAAACCTTCTGATGTCTCATCAAGGGGCATAAAGAAAAAAAACCCCAAAACATGGGAGATGTATTGTGAAGAATATGAAGGTGCACAAATGACTTTAGAAAAAATTGCTTTATATTGTTCTGTTTGACATATAATTCTTTTTCCTCTTCATGGGTAAATTGTAAAAGTATTTCTAAACAAAGTTTTATCATGAACTCATCAGTATGCATATTCTGTGCTCACATTTAGTAACTATTTATAAAATCAATTCTGTTCTGGGCTTTGACAAACAAAACTGCAATGCAGCTGTGCGACATGTTGATAATTTTCATTAGTTCTAAAAAGCCTCAACAGAAATTACAATCTTACTTGTTTTAACCAAATAACCCCAGAGAACCCATAGGAAAGGTGACTTTTCTCTCGGATCTTATTTGTTAATGGAAAAAAAGATGGGTGACGAAAGAAGTGGATACAAATTTAAAGAAAAAGGATGAAAACTTAGAAAACACAGATGCATACACTTGAAGTCATGCTGACTAGAGCAAATTTTGAATAAGCTTGTTGTTTGAAAATCTGAAAACCTCTTGATATTTAATATAAAGAGCCAAAATTCAGCAACTAGATTTCTGAAAAAAACAAAAGTATATCTGGTGTGCAAAAAAAAAAAAAAAAAAAAGAAGAAGAGTTTACAATGATTTCTTTTTGAGAATTAGGTCACAGTAAAGAAAACCACAAATACTTGAAAATTGTAATGGAAAAAATCTTTAGAGTAAATGAGACAAATTAATCATTATCTTTAAATAACAGTCTATAAAGTGATAGAGTAAAATTAATATTTATCTCCCTTTTTCCTCTATTTATTACATTTGATGGCTGTTTTACTTTTCCCTGACTAATATTAGGGGGTAGGGGTGTGGTAATTTTGTTTTCTTGGGATACAATGCTTTTTAAATTCTGCTGAAGAACTACTTACATTTATTTTATTCTTAAGGATATTTGTTGATTAAAAGACAGGTCTGAAGTATTCTTTAGGTACCATATTTACAGAAGAGTTGCCAAAAAATCAATAATAAAAATGTCGTAATTAAACAGTCTTTCTAATTTAAATTATTGAATTTTCAGTCTTCTGGAGCTTTTTTTCCTACGGTTTTATTTCATTAATTCCCCTGGCTAAACATGAGTCCCAGAGCGGGCAAACATCAAGTCTCTGAGTGTAAAACAGAAGCAGAGGTCTTCTACACATGCCCAGACCAGTTCTTTTTAAAGCCAGTTCTGAAGAAGCAGACAGGCAATGACAGCTGCAATCACAAGTTCCAGGGTGCATTGGTTTCAAAGGAAGTTGATACATAAGAATTCTGAGATTCTACCCACCAGTCCTTTACACAATGTAGATGTTTTGTATAGAAGTCACTTCTGAAAGTGAAACACAGTTTCATAAAAGGAAAGAAGTATTTTTCCATATTCTTCATTTTCTAACTATAACAATATACAGGAAGTTGGTTGCCTTTTCCCTTTTTGATCCATTTAAAATGTCCCTTAAATTTGTACGTTTTTGTGCAAACTGCTATTTCTTTAATTCCGTAAGAGAGATAATGAGGACTGGTTTCTCTGTAATTCTAGTGTGTTATTTTTCTGGGTTGTTTTCAAAGTAGACAGTATGTAATTAGGGATACTGCAGACAGTTCCTTTGTCTTCTGGAGAATACTCAAATTATTTATTTTTTTTTTAAATTAGAGTGATTGGACAAGAAACAAGAGTGAATGGATGCTCTTTCTCACCTGTGGGTATTTGCACTTTAACAACTCTGACAATATCTGATTTTAAAACAAGTCTTGCAGAATATTTAGAGAGAGTAAAGATTTTCAACCCAGATGCAAATGATTTAGAGAAGAATGGTAGTTAGGAAACAGATCACTGCTCAAATCTTCCTCCAGGACAGCTGACATAAGCCAGCAAGAGCCACTTAGGAACTGCAAACAGTTGAGGAACAATCTCACTGTTTTGCAGCAGTATCATTGCACTGTGCCTATTCGGCCACACTTTTGAAGATAAGGAACACAGAGCACTCTCTTCAGCTTCAGTGAAAAAATGACTGTGTTCAGCAGCTCTGAAAATCAGGATAACACTAAATGAATGCTTTTGACATAATTATTGGGTATAAAAAGCCTACACTGAATAGAAAAATATGCTTTTGTGAAAAAAAAAATCACAACACTATGCTCATGTGATTTCTCTTTGCACAACAGTACGGCAACAAGTGCCTGTGAGCCACTCTGTGAAGTGTAAACCCAAGTTTTGTGCTGAGAATGATTTCAATGCACTCTCACCAAATAGGTACAGTCCTTGAATGACTGTATTCAGAGATCAGCAGAAAGGAGAATACATGATCTGTGAAGTAATAACATATCCATTTACAACCTTCTTCTAACTGTAGTTGTACTTAAAGATCTTCTGTGAAGAAAAAGTGCTAAAAAATTCCAACCCTCTTCATTTTGAGCAAATCATTATATGAACATTTGATCAGGAAACATGGGAGAAAACCCTAAATAACTGGTCCTGTAACTACATCAAATTAACATGCACTCCTTTATTTGGGAAACATCCCCCAGACCACTCATCACATAAGGAATCCCCCAGACCACGCATCACATAAGGACCTATGGTCCACTCTTTTCACTCCATTCTCCTTCCTTCGCCTCAGTTTGCTTTGCTTTGTGTTTGCTGAGAGATTTTATTTAAATCACAAGACTAAGGCTCTGCTATCAATGTTCTCCAGAGGTGTAAAATCCTATTGATGAGTATCCCTTTCCAGTCCTGGAGATAAGTTACCTTCAAATACACATAGAACAGTGAGCTCTGCAATCCACACCTTGGATGCATGAGCATTGCAAATTTTTTCCCGTGGTATTTACTTATTTTAATTTTGTTTGATATCAGAAAAAGAAATATCTAAACACTGCTCTCGTGGAAGCTTGCACATACACTGGAGCAGAAAAAAAATATTGTTATCCTTGGGAAAAATATAACTAACTTTCAGGTAATACCAATGTAAGTGATGTTGAAATAAATTCTTTAATACTAAGTATTAATAAAATAACACATAGTATATACTAATTATGGATTGTTTCACTCCTCTGTTAAAATTTAAAAATACCTTTATATATTGCTCGTTCATTGTTGTTTTGATTTTAAAAGTGAAGAAAAAGGTTCTGTTTCCTGTACATGCTATACTATGAATATTATTTTAGTGGAAAATTAATAAAAATATTAATAAATTCCCAAGGTTCTATTCTAAAGTCATTGTTAATGGGATTTAGGCTGCTAAAGGACTAGACCTTTTCTCAAAGCTCTTATACTGAGTATTTTTACCTTGATCAGTCATGGCATGATGATTCAATTTACAAAATTATTTTAATGCACACAATGTCACTTGTAAGTTTATTGGAAAGTCAGCATCATTAATACATTTACCAAGTTAGCAGTAAAAAAAAAAAAACTACTGCTAGGACTTAATGTTTTATAAATACCTTGCAGAATTTCAGACTTCCCTTAAAACATCTAGTAGTATAAATATTCCTTCAACCAATACTTTCTTGTTTTGCTACAAGCTGAAATCCTGTCACTGCTATTCAGGGGGAAAAAAAGCCCCACCAAACTTCTCCAAAGCCTTGAATAGTTGTTTTCCATTAATTTTTCAGTATCTGAAATGCAAACGACCTGCCAAGTCATGTCTGCACAAAAGCAGGAATAACTTAATATCAAATCTATTTCAAAAAGGTTAAAACACAACTTAGTGTGCTGCCTTCTCACTTGGAATTTATGTTCAGTTACTCACCAAACACACAGTGAAGGAACTCCTCTGAATAGGAAATGAGGAGTACAAGCACCATCTGAGAACACTCTCCTGTAGACTTCCTGCATGATGTGTGGGTCTGCAAATGCTAACATTTTAGCCTACTTATTTCTCAAGTTAAACTGCCAGATAAAAAAAGGAGCTTTCATAGTTGGATCAGCGACTCATTCTCTTAAATTAAATGTAATCAAATCAAATTTTCATCATTCATCCACCATCTAGATTAAAAGATTCACTTCCACAATCTCAAACTGCTGCCAGGGAGCAGATTTCTGGGAAACAAACATACACTTTTAACCAGTGCAGACTGTTATTTTTAAAAGGTTTGCCAAAGGCTTTTTTCCATTTTATAGTAGTCCCACAATACTACAGACTCTCATCCCCACATTTAATAGCAGTACAGTTTCCATAAATAATAAATCTGCCTCTTTGAAAAGGTTTGTCATCTATTTGGGCACGGGTTATATATTACAGCACTCATTCAGAGGAAAAGAGTTGTGCTTTTTTAACATTTAAACAAAAGCACCTACAGGTCCATATTTTATACCTGTAGGTTTTACACAAACAGCTACTGGTACTAACTCGTAGTGAGAGGGTCTGAAAGTCAGAGCTGGACCCAACCCTGTGTGAAAGGGCCCGAAGCTGACTCTGTCCAGGTGCTGCCCGAGACCACGGAGCCAATTCCACAGAACTAAATCAAAGGCTGGTCAGATGATCAAGAGAGTGAAATTAATGAGGTACTGTTTACACTTGTGATAAAAAGGCAAGTACCCTAAAAAGGGAGAAATGGCTAATGATCAGGGATGGGGGGGATTGGTGCTACTACATGCATTATTTCTCTGGACAAGAGGCAGACTATAAATGAGGGGGCTGGCAAAGCAGGGCAGCTGACATGTAACAGAGTTTACCTAATATAAAGCTTGTAACAAGCAGACTGAGCTGAATCAAAGTCCTCTTGTGTTTAAGACAGGAGCAAATAAACCAACTCGGCCACTAAAAGATTCACGAAGCCCTGTGATCTTTGCCATACAACTCTTCTGTTTTGTCATCTCTACATTAACAATTTGGCACCTGTATTCTGTATGGATGGTACTTTTTAGACAGGAAGTCACTGTCTCAACAAGAGATAAGCAGGAAATGAAAGCAATTACTTATTGTAGGCACTTTCACCATGCAGCCTACATGGTAAATCCAAAGCTAAAAACAAACATCCAAACCCCTGCCAAATTCTTCAGACTCACAGGAAACCAACAGCAGAAATGTAGCAAGAGAGATCTTTCCTGTAATTGAGATATCCATGCAGAATGGAACACAGAGTTTGAAAGGAGTTTGACAGAGCTGGCTATGGACAGAACACATGTATTTCACAAAGCAACAAGTGAAATGCTCTGTGTGCCTGAATGAATTGCTTTGGGGCCAGCACATCAGCCACAGGTTGAAACAAGTCAGATAATGCACTGAGAATATCATCAGTGGAGAACAGACTCTAATCCTGCAGGAATATGTTCAGTGAAACACGTGGTTTTCTTTTCCAAAATTCAGGCTAACTTCAAGTCAGTTATTAACAGAGTACTGGAGATTAAAAAAATGCCAAGGTTTGCTTCAATATAAAGCAGGTTGCTTAATCTTTCCAATCCATTAACAGTACAGATTCCTGTTCCATGACCACCTTTGTCATACTGACAGTGACAAAAAAGAACACATGTCAGAAGTTCAAAGAAGGGTACTGTTTCTGGGATGGCAAAAACAAAATAAGAAAAGGAGAAAGGAAAAAAACCCAGGGAAGTAAAAACAGAATGGGGGAAAGGAAAAGAAATACAAGGAAAATAATGAAATATCCTGATATCATAAAATCATAAAAGCTTGTTTTAATGTTAATGCCCTCAACTAATTCAGTCCTCTCAAACAGTTCTCACTTGAAGATGTCTTATACACAACAGCCAGGAAGCTGACAGGAAAACAAATCATACAAGCAGCAAAGGACAAAGGTGTGCAGTTGTCTGAGCTACTGAGGAACAGAGGGACTGGCCATTAGTGACAGTATTTGGGTGAGAGAAATGGATACACATGGAGATACTCTGAGTAGAGCAATTAGATAAGGCTCCTACTGGCATGAGAGTTGTAAACCACTAGGAAAACACTTTTCTGAGATGAAGTGTCATTACCACACACAGCTCCATGGCTGGCTGATTTTGGAGAGGCTGAGTCTTGTTGAGCTGCTGCTCTTCTGAACTGTCTATCCATTATACACCACACAGCGTTGAGGGCTTTGAAATTTGCACACCTCAGGGAAAACAGTGCAGAGCCAGTCACACCAGGAGATGGAAGTATACAGAGGTGGGAAGCCAAACTGAAGTAATGAGTGCCGAATGTGAAGTGAATGATAATATATTTACACCAACATCTACATAAACTTCTGTAATACTTTCACTAGTGCTTATTTCATGTCACTAGAACAATGAAATTCACTAATGTGCATGGTAGAGGCAAAGTAAGGACTTTAGTATATAAAAAAAGAAGCACTCAAAACTACTTTTCAGCATTGGTTTAACTCAATTTTTTTAACTTGCAGGAACAGAAATATTTATTTATTCCCAAATATTATTTGATTCACAAACACCAAAGATATTTGTTTGTATTTTAAGATATCAGTGCATTTCAATACTATCTGTATGAAAAGATAGCAAACAGAAAGAGCAAATGGCACCTCCTGCAATACAAACCAGATTTAAAAGGACTTCCAAAGAGGCTTAATGGGGGTATATATAAACCTAGAGAACAATTTCAGGTCCTGGAAACTATATAAAGTCTCTGAAAAGATACCATACACCTTCCCATTTCTTTAGCCTGTCATATTCCAACAGTATCTAGAAGAGCAAAGAGAAGACAAGCTGGGTTTCTGTACTTGGGCATCCCTGTGCTGGGCCGTGGCGAGGCCGTGGGAGCGCGGGCAGAGCTCTGTCCCGGCAGCCTGGGCAGCCTCAGACCGTTGTGACCTGGCCACCCCCAGCCCAGAGCGCTGTGACCTGGCCATCCCCGGCCCAGAGCGCTGTGACCTGGCCATCCCCGGCCCAGAGCGCTGTGACCTGGCCA